>JBBPMF010000517.1:0-24351 GCA_038090175.1 Austroboletus eburneus | reverse complement strand
CTCAACGACATCACCGACATCCGCACGTGGGCCGACGCGTGTCTCGCGGAGGACGACGACGACGACGACGGGGTTTTCGAGGCGAAGGCGGCAGAGCGGCGACGACGCGTGAAGGTGCGAAAGGAAGAGGAGCGCCGACAGGCGGAGGAGGAGGCACGAAAGCGCGAGGAAGAGGCGCGTAAGCGTCAGGAGGAAGAAGAGCGGGCGCGGCGTGAGGCGGAAGAGGCCGAGCGTCGCAAATGCGAGGAGGAGGAAGCCGCGAGGTGCCACGCAGAGAAGGTCGCAGCGGAGCAGCGCGCAAAGGAGAAGGCGTCAGAGGCGACAGACGCGGACACGGGGGTGAGTGCGTCTCCTCGGAGACAGATTTAGCTAACAACCCAACAGGATGAGCAGATGCCACCGGTCGGGCCGCCCAAGCCCCGCCAAAAGGGCAAGGGGAAGGAGAAGGCGACCGAGCCGCGGATCGACCATGCGCCGGACGCGTGTTACCGGTGCCACCGCCTCAACATTGAGTGCGTGCTGGCGCCGGGAAGGAAGGCGTCGTCGTGCGCAGCATGCGTCAGCATCAAGCAGCGATGCGAGCGGCCGACGGACGAAGACGACGAGGTCGAGGTCGTGGAGAAGCCGGCGCCGAGGAAGCGGAAGGCGGGCTCAGAGGCGACGGGGTCGAAGAAGAAGGCGAGGACGGAGACGGAAGACAAGTGGCTCACGGACGGGCCGTGGACGGAGCTCACTAGCGCGATGATGGAAGTCGCCGAGGCTGTCCGCGACCTGGTGCAGGCTCAGCGCCGAGATACGCGGAAGAGAGAGGAGGAGGCGGGCTGGCATGTGAACTGCATGGAAGCCCAGCATCTTCAACTTTACGATACCGTGGTCGCCCTCCGGAACCTCGGGAGGGAAGGGCACGCGACAGCCCACAGGTTGGCGCAGTTGCGCAAGGTGTCGAGGGCGACACAGGTGGAAACGGAGGAAGCGGCGGAGTCGGAGGTCGAGATGGAGGTCCAAACGGAGGAGAATGGGACTGAAGTGGAGAAGAGTGGCGCCGGAGATGAGGCGGACGCCGAAGGAGAGGACGTGGAGATGGGCGGGCAGTAAGGCCCTAAGTACATTGTATTATTAGTTTCTCTTTGTATGACGTTTTCTTTTTCTTTTCTAATGTGATTTGATCAATTGAGAATGAGACGGAGTAAAACGGAGAAAAGGAAATAAAGCGGAGTTTTGTTGAAACTACTAAATGGAGGAAAACTGAGACGGAGGGAAAATCTATGTAAGCGGAGGAAAACGGAATCAAGGTATATGGGGACCAGGCTTATCTGGATACCGGAGATGGAACTCTGCGACAAGTTCTGATGCGTGATCTAATTCCGTCGCGAGTAGCCAGGAGGTTTCTTCATCGGTACCTTCATAGCCGGACCAACGGACTAGGTAGAGGATCTTGCAAGTCTTTCGCCGACGGTCTATCTTGGAGTCGAGGATCTCGGAGATCTCGTACTCGGGTTCGCCGTCAACCTCAACCGGAGGGGGCGGAGGTTGGACGCGATTGGGGATACTATTGGGGACCGAAGATTCAAGTTGCGAGATGTGGAAGACCGGGTAAACGGACTTCATAGAGTCGGGAAGGCGGAGCGTGAAGGAGACGGAGCCAGCTTGCGCGATTATCGGATACAGACCTAAATTCTTCTCGGAGAGCTTTTTAGATGGACGAGTCGAATTAAAATACTTTGCTTTGATGAAGACCAGATCTCCGACTTTAAAGTCAGGGGCCGGAGATCGTTTCGCATCAACGGGTCCTTGGTATCGCTTCTGTGCAGTGGCTATTTCTTCACGGAGGAACTCATGGAGGGAATCGAGGTCGACCGAGTATTCTCTGGCGTGGGCGGAAGTGAGATCGCGCTCGGGGTGGATGGAGATGTTGGGGTGGTAACCCTTGTTAGCGAAGAACGGAGAGACGCCAGTAGTTGCGTTCGGAGCATTGTTGTAGGCGAACTCTGCGAGGGGTAGGAGTTCAGCCCAGTTGTCCTGCTGATAGTTGCAATAAACGCGGAGGTACTGTTCCAGCGTCTGGTTCATCCGCTCAGTCTGTCCGTCACCCTTGGGGTGATACCCAGAGGTAAAGTGAAGGCGAATATCAAGCACTTTGCCAAGAGAACGGAAGAAATGAGATACGAACTCGGAACCTCGGTCGGAGGTGATGTGGGATGGTACTCTGTGCTTTGAAAACACATGGAGTAAAAACAGCTTGGCCAACTCCGGGGAAGTCACCTTGTCATCCGTTGGGATGAAGATACATTGTTTGGATAGGCGATCCACGACGACGAGGATGGCGGTATGACCGGAGGAGCCTGGGAGTTGCTCAATGAAATCCATAGATATGGAATTCCATGGCTTCTCGGGGATTGGGAGCTGTTTAAGAAGCCCATAGGGCTTGTGCCTCAGAACTTTTGCGCAAGCACAGGCGGTGCAAGAGGATATGTACTCTTTGACGAAGGTACGGATGCCTGGCCAGGTGTATTCACAGCGGATTAGTTCCAGAGTGTGGTTTTGACCGAAATGACTGGAGAGGGGATGATCATGCTTGAAGCGGAGAACGCGGAGACGGAGGTCATCGATGTCGGGCACATACATGCGGCCATTGAGATGGAGGTAACCATCTGCGTCTACAGTCCAGCGAGAAGCGGAGGGAGTGTCAGGAACAGGGTCGGAGGAAGGGTCGGGAGATCCGGTCATGTGGATCGCAGCAAGAGGGCCGGATGGGAGAGTGGAGAGGATATCACTGTGGAGTTTCTCGAGGTCGAAGAGTGTACTTGCGCAGAGAATGGGGAATGCAAGGTACGTAGCTCGTAGGGACGCAGCGAGTTGCTCTTGGGTGAAAACGGGGCGGAAATTGTGCGGATTGACTTGAGCGTAGTCCTTATCCCCCTCTTTGGGATAGACATCCCAGCGTCTAGTGAGGGCATTGGGTTTAGCACCAAGTCGGCCGGGGTGGAAACGGACGATCATGTTGAATTGGGAGAGGAACTCCAACCAGCGGGCTTGCCGTCGGATCAGGAGTTTAGTAGTGGCGAAGTACTCAAGGTTTTTATGGTCAGTGACCACATCAACCAGAGTTGCAGAGCCTTCGAGGTAATGCCGCCAGGTGCAGAACACTTCGTGGATAGCTAACAACTCCTTGTCATGGGTGTCGTAGTTGAGCTCTGGAGAGGTCAACGTCCGAGAGTAGTAGGCAACGGGGCAGACTTCCACGTCGGGGCACTTCATGGAAAGAATACCTGCGATAGTGTAGTCGGAGGCATCGGTTTCTACAATAATCGGAGCGTCAGGAGCCCAATGCGTAAGAATAGGAGCGGAAGTGAAAGTGGCTTTCAGCGCCTGGAAAGCGGAGTGGCAGGCGTCTGTGAATTGCCAAGGGACACCCTTGCGGGTGAGGCGGGTAAGCGGGACGACGATTTCGGAGTAATTGTGAATAAACCGTCTATAGAAATTAGCAAATCCGAGGAAAGATTGGACGTCCTTGACCTTCTGAGGTTTAGGCCAGTCGAGGATCGACTGGACCTTATCCGGGGACATGGTGAGGCCAGACGGAGACATCCGATAACCGAGGTATTCCGTGGAGTCCGTATGGAACTCGCACTTCTCGGGTTTTGCGTAAAGACCGTGTTTGCGGAGATGGCGGAGAACTTCCTTAACATGCTCTTTATGGGAGGCCATGTTTTCGGAGAAGATGAGAATGTCGTCGAGGTACACAATGACGCTAACGTCCAAAAGATCAGCAAAGACAGTGTTAATAAACCGCTGGAACGCCGCCGGGGCATTCATAAGACCGAACGGCATGACAAGCCATTCGTAGGAGCCATACCGCGTGCGGAAGGCGGTCTTCCATTCGTCGCCCTCAGCGATATGGACCAGGTGGTACGCATGCCGGAGGTCGATTTTGGAGTACACCTTGGCGCGGCTCGGGGCATCAAGGAGGTCGGAAATGCGGGGAAGTGGGTAGTGGTCTTTCTTGGTGATCTTGTTGAGTCCCCGAAAGTCGACGCAAAGACGGAGGGAACCATCCTTCTTGCGGATGAAGAGGACCGGAGCAGCATGTGCGGAGGAGGTGGGTCGAATAAATCCTATGGAAAGATGCTCGTCTAGGAAGGCGCGGAGAGACTCAAGTTCGGAAGAGGAGAGAGAATAGGTGGTGCCGAGCGGAGGAGAGGTACCTTCTTCAAGATCGATCTTGAGATCGTGTTCGCTGTGAGGGGGCAGAGAATCTGCCTGTCATTTGCTAAACACATCGGAGAACTCGTGATATTCCGACGGAACATCAGAGAGATTAATCTGTTCGGGAGGTTCAGTAACTGTGGCGCGGAGATCACCTTCTCTTGGTCAAATGTGCATGCTGAACTGCACGGAACCTTGTAGGCGACAGGCCAGTGCAAATGCGGGAGCATTGATAAGCACAATGGGCAGAGCCTTGCAGTCAGAGAAATGCGGCGGATCTGGAGGGGGGACAACCGGAGGCGGAGATGCCTTAGGAGTCGGGGGTGAGCTTGGAAGTGCGGGACTGGGCTGTGGAGTAGAATGGAAAGAGATACTGCTTGTGACCCAGTCAATCAACGGATTGTAGTGGGTAAGCCAGTTGTGTCCAAGGACCAAAGCGCAGGAGCCATCCAGCGGGGTGACATAGAACGTCGTCAGGGTGATATCACCGGTTTCGAAGAGGACGGAGAGGTCGATAGCTTGAGTGATGGTGGAATTTGATGTGCCATCGAAGAGATGGAGCATAAGCGGAGGGACAGTGTAGGTGGAAAGATTGTTCTTATTCACAAAAGCGGTGTCTATGAAACAGTTAGAGGAGCCAGAGTCTACTAACGCAGGGAAAGAACGGAGATCATACGATACAAGAGAGATGGAAGGCATAAGGGATCAGGGATCTGAGAGAGTGGACGCGTTGAGATGGAGCTCTTTGGTTGCACATTCGGAGTCAACACGACCATCCGGCTGTGCGGAGCCATGGAGGTCGCACTCTATTTTTTCGCCTCGGAGGAGGCTTCCGGTTTAGCTTCTGGAGTTGTCTTGGCAGCGCATGCTTTGGATGCTTTTGAAGTTGACCGCAGGCAATCCTTAGCTATGTGGTCGCCTTGACCACAGAACATGCATAGTTTATTGTTGAAGTGGTGTTTGCGTTCGGCAGCAGTCAGCTTGCCATCTTTGCTGAGCTTCAAAGAGAGGTCGGGCTTAGGAGGAGAGTTGGAGGTACCAGAGGTACCAGGAGCGGGGGGAGTGGTGGCGGATTTGCCCTTGGAGCTGTTGCCCTTTGATCCACCTGACCTGTTGTCAGACTTGGTATCGGATTTGGCGTCGGAGGACTTGTTGCTGAATGGCTTCTGCTGACGGTTAATCTCGGACTTACGCTCCCAATAACACATGTCAATTGATTGCACGAGATGACAGAGTGCGGCGAGCATTGCGGGCTTGCCGACGCGGGAGATTTCGTCCTTGATTCTGTCTGGGAGGCCATTGTAGAAATGGTGATGGAGAGCACCTTCTCCGTAGCCGCGGACTTGCGAAGCTATCCTATTGAACTCCACAATGTACTTGTTGATACGCTGCGTGTCCTTCATGGCGAGGTTGTCGAGCTGGTGCTCGGCATCTCCGACGGGGTCATGAGGACCGAAATTGGTCTGCAACTCGAGCATGAAGTCCCTGTAATGGTCCATCCAGTGAGGACAGAGTTGAGGGTCCTCCGCGTCGAGGAGGTCAGGTTCAAACCATTCTAGGGCCATGCCCTTGAGGTAAGACTGCGCAAATGTAACTTTGGCGCGGTCCGTCCTAAAGGCCCTAGGCCGGTCTTGAAAGTTCAACTCGCACTGAACCAGGAACGTACGGAGTTTCCGAGGCTCCATGCCGTCGAACTGGTCAGGCTCATGAACCTTGGTCCACTGGCTTCCGGACTCGGCAGGACGGCGATTAGCATGCGACAGTCCGCGGATGGCGTCAGCCAAATTGGTGAGCGCATCCTGCGGGACCAGAACGTTTTCGTCTTTGTCTTTGTCGCTGTCATGTCCGTTGCCAGGGTCAGGGTCATTGCTGGATCCTGGGGAACCACCGGTGGGGTAGTCATCGTCATCATCATCTGGCAGGTTGAGTTCGTCCGGGTTAAACCCATCAGAATCGTGGTCTGACGGTTCGTCGTCATGCGGAGGAGGACGACAATGCCGTGGTGTGTTGAACCTGCCAGGTAGGGGCTGTTTGGTGTGGGAGCTGTCTGTTTCTTCGCCTTCGTCGACTTCTTCAATGCGAGCACCTGGGGTTGGAGACCTCAGTTGGCGTGGTGCCTGCAATGCGGAAGTGAAAGTCTGACAGGCAGAGAAACTGCAGAACTCGTCAACGACAGCTGGTCTGCGACATAAACTAGCAAAAAATGATAACAGATGGTATAGTGGGGGAGCAGCCGAAGCGCGCTCGTTGTCAGAGGCCTGGTGCATCCATGATTGGGATTGCGTTTGCATGGTATGTGTGGCCATGGGTGATTGTCGATTGTTGGAGGGAAGGAATGAGAACTCGGACAAGCGTGAGTTCGAATATACTGTTAAGCACGGGTCCGTCGGGGACTGGGTAGTGAACTCTGGAGCGCCGGAGTTGGTCAGAGGGGGTAGGGACTTCAGCTTCACCTTATGTGGTGCGCCCTTGTCCAGTTCCGTTGTTCCTGATTTACAAGTGGAGCAGAGTGGAGGTACGGAGTGACCAGAGGTCAGAGAGGAGTCGTCAAGACTCAAGCAAGAGAACTCGTTGACAAGCTCAATGACGAAGGAGAGAGCAGAGGACGGAACTAAGTTGATATTCGAACTGAGGGGCTAAGACATATTACAGCGGGTTTATATACAGAGGTCAAAGTCTGAATGTAGTAAAGTCAGGGTCAGAGCGATGGAGGAAACAGAGTACCGCTGCTGTGCTGGTCAGTCGCACAGCCGGAGCTGTGCGCCTTACCCTGAGCACTGCAGTGATGGAATGAAGCCTAACTACAAAGAGAACAAAGGGAAACGTAACATAACATACATGAGCACAAGAAGTAGAGCGGACACGGAGTAGTGGAGGGAATAGGAGCGGAATAGCGGAAGTAATGCACATGGAGGAGCAGAGGGGACTTAGCGAGAATTTGGGATATGACAGTCTGACAGAGAGTGAGAGTCATTGAAAGGCTGCGATAAGGGGAGGGAAGATGGGTGCTTCATCATAGAGAGGGTACGAGATGTGGTAGTGATAGAGGGCTGGGCATTTAAGGACCAATACCAGGAGGGTGTTTTGAAATACAGGGGGGAGTCTATGTCCTTGGACAGGAGGTAGTTCAGGAACAAAGATTCTGGACATAAGAGGGGGTATGCAGGGGGTGTGAAGTCTTGAGGATTTATGGGGGGATTCGAGTGAGTATTCATGGGGTGTGGTTATTGTTCTGAGGATTTTCAGAGTTTCCTCGATCATTTATAAACCTCCAAATGTTCCAGTCCATTTCCAAGGTTAGATTCCGGCTCTCATGTGTTGTCACCGGAATCATATCCTTTCCATTGGATGCAGAACTGGTGGGCTCCCTTTCTTTCTCTATGGGCAATGATCTTGTCTACTTCCTATTCCTCTTCTCCATTTATTATCTCCGAGGTAGGTCGGGAAAAGTTGGTTCTGTGCTCCCAGGTTTTCACATAAGGGGTTAGTAGGCTGGCATGGAACATGTTGTGGATTTTCCATGTTGGGGAAAGGCAGAGCTGGTAAGCTACTGGAGAGATTACTTTTTCAATTTTGAATGGTCCTTCACATTTGGGGGCTAGTTTTCTGGCTGGGTAGTTTGTTTTTAGATTGGTCACTTCCAACCATACTTTGTCTCCAATTTTCCATGGGGTAAATGCAGATCTTTTTCATCTTTCCATAAACATTCTTGCTCGTTCATGTGCTGCCAGTGCCTCTTTTCAGGAGTCTTCCAGTTTGGTTAATCTATTTTCCAATTCTGGAACAAATGTTTTTCCACTTGGTGGATAGGCTCGGGGTTGGTATCCCATGATCAGTTTGAATGGGAATTTCCGAATGGAGGAATGGGTTGCCATATTGTGATGAAATTCAGTCAATGGAAGGAGCAGAACCCACTGATCCAGTGATCTGTTGCAGAAGATCTGGAGGTACATTTCAAGTTCCTGATTCATTCATTCAGTTTCTCCATCGGTCTGTGTTACGCTTTTGGTTATTGGCGTAACGTTGGACGTTGTATGTGGTACAAGTCCCTTGCTCAGTGTGTCCTCAATGGCGACACAAGGTCCAATAGAAGTCCGGGGTCTCTTAGGCGATCTTTCAGCACTAAGGGGGGCTCGTAACCACGTAGGATAACGTAGAATAAGCTAAAGAATATGGTACATGGCACTTGGTCTAAATACTGGGATGTTGTGGGAAGTACTCGCCCCGAAAGAGAGGTAGGCTGTGGAGAAGACTGTGTCCATCAAAGACAAAGGCAGGGTAACGGAACACATCAGCGGAACATATCAGCGGAACGGGCGGTGTAAGGATCAGGATCAGGAATGATGTGTTCCGCTTCGGCTTTCAGAAAGAAAAGAGAAATAATCGCTCTCTTCAAGAGAGGACATAGACGCAAAGACCATAGAGGAAACAAAAGAGTAGTCTCTGTCCCCTTCAGCGGAGGAAATTGTAACAGTCTGAGAATGGTAGGCAGATGATAGGGCAATGTCATACTGGAGTAGTTGTACTAGTTCCCTGTCAAAGACAGATGTGAATTGGGGACCCCTGTCTGAGATGATTCTGTCTTGGAGACCAAATCTTTTAAACACATGGTCAAGAAAGAGTGGGCAATCCCTTGTACATCAATGGTTTTGGAGCAAGGGCAGAAAATTACCCCCTTCGAAAGGCCATGGTCGACCATGACCATAACAGAGTCAAATCCAGAGACAGGAGGTAGTCCCAAGATGAGGTCAACAGAAACCTGTTGAAAGGGGCGAGATACAGAGGAGTTTAAGGGCATCAGAGGAGGGGATGTAGGATGGGTGTTTACTTTATTGGCTTGACAAGTAGCACAGCCTGCAATGAATCGTCGCAGAAATGTGGACATTCCTGGCCACCAGAAGTCTTTTTCAAGAGTTGCTAGTGTTCAGAAGTGACCCATGTGTCCACTTGTTGGGGAGTAGTGTAGATCATGGACCAGTTTTTGGCGAGTAGATTCCGGGATAAAGAGATGTTCCTGGAAATGGAATTCTTGATCTATAAAGGTCCAGTCGGACAACTTTGTTCTAGGAAGCAGGGGAGTGTCTTTATACATTTTCTCAAGTGCAATGAGGACAAAAGGATCAGAAGGAGTAGACTTTGCGATTTTGTCCATTAAAGCAAGATCAATCTGTTTACAGAATAGGTCGTCTGGAAGGAGAACTACCTCAGCATTGTCTGAGTCAGTGAATATGTCATCCTTTCTTGAGAGGGCATTGGCAGGGCCCATGTGTGTTCCTGGTACGTGTATGAATGCAAGATCAAAGTCTTGCAGGAACATTTGCCATCAAGCATGGCGTTGAGATAGTCGATGGGGAGCTCTGAAGTAGGTAAGGTTTTTGTGATCCATGAGTATTTGGACCACATGTCAAGCTCCAAGTAGGTGGTGTCTCCAATCCTTAAGAGCATGGATAACCGCCAGTAGTTCTCTGTCATATATGTTATAGTTTCATTCTGCACTCGATAGAATGGCAGATCAGTATGCACATGGGTGAAGATCACTGTTGAAGTCTTTCTGCATGAGAACTCCTTCTGTGGCTAGGAGCGAAGTGTCTGTCATTACAAAGTATGGCTGTTCCGGATCCAGTTGTTTTAAGACTGGGGAGGTGGAGAATACTAGTTTCATGTCTTTAAAGACATGTTGTTCTTTCTCTATCCAAGTCCAGAGTTTGTCCTTCTGAGTAAGTTCATTAAGTGAGGCAACTATTTGACCAAAGTTTGGAGTGAATCTTTGGTAGAAGTTGCAGAATCCTAAGAAGGATCTTACTGCTTTGACTAAGCTGGGGGGGTTCCATTCTTCTATGGCTTGGAGTTTGGTTGTATCCATTGCGAGTTCTCCTGGTTGGATTATTAGGCCAAGATAGTTCATGGTTTGTGAGTCAAAGGTGCATTTCTGGAGTTTGCACCTTAGTTCTAGACTTTTAAGTCATTCTAGAACTTTGAAAGTCCTCTCTCTATGCTTGGATGGATCAGAAGAATGGATGGCTAGATCATCCATATAGATAATTAGCCATCCTTCTGCAAGGTAATCTCCAAAGGCATCGTTCATGAATGCTTGGAAAGTGGCAGGAGAGTTGCACAGTCCGAAAAACATCACAGTTGGTTCAAACAGTCCAAAGGGGGTGATGAAGGCTGCTTTCCATTGATCTTCTGGTACAATTTGTATATTGTGGTATCCCCATTGGATGTCCATTTTGGTGAAGATCATTGAGTTCCCTATCTGTTCAATGATGGACTGGATGTTCAGTAGGGGGCAAGCATTCTTTATAGTATGCTCATTAAGGTATCTATAATCTTGGCAAGGTCGGAGTTTTCCATCCTTCTTATCAACGAAGAAGAAGGGTGCAGCTTGGGGGGATTGCGATGGTTTGATTTGTTCATTTGCCAGATTCTCTTCTACAAACTTTTACAGGCATCTTGTTCAGGGAGAGAGAGGGGGTAGGCCTTGGCTCTCTTTGGAATGAAAGTCTCTTTGAGTTTGATGGTGTGATCGTATGCTCATGAAGGCGGTAGAACATTTGGGGGGTTTTCTTTGAACACATCATTGAAGTTTTTATAGTTTTCTGATAGTTCTTTTCTTTCCTGTTTCTTCTCCATTTCTAGTTCCGTGGATAACATCATTTTCATAACATATTCTTCAGTGGTTTCATATCTTTCACAGTATGCTGAATGGGTCTTGAAGTTGGGATCTTTCCAGAGATATCTTATGAGGTATCTTCTTTCATCTTCTTCATCCTGTTTCAGAGTTTGTTTCTGGTTCCAGTTCGGTAGTTGAAGGGTTATTCTTTCTTTCACCCAATCTATGTCTGGGTTTTGTTCCCTGAGCCAGTTCATTTCTAAAATAACATTCTCCTTGCTGGCTGGAAGGAGATGGAACATTCAGCTTTTTATCACATTTCCAATATGAAAGGTGATTGTGGTTTGGAACCTGATAAGTCCTGCTTGATTGGTAGTTCCATCTGCATTGATAGCTCTGATAGGTTGTGCTATCCTTTCCATAGGTAGATTGTTTCTTTTGGCAAAGTCTAAGTTTATGAATGAGCCAGTTGCTCCACAGTCGATCAAGGCAGTGGTTTTGGCGGTGGTCCTTCTGGATATTTCAAGTGAGATGGGAATGAGTATTGATTTTGGGTCACTTGATACTAATACAGAAGAAAAGTTAGGGGGGCAGTGAGCTGACTTCTGTCCCCTCTTTAAAAATCCAAAAAGCCTTTGTCCTTGAGTTCAATCTTTGCAACCATTTCTTCCTCCTCTTTGGGATCTTCGAAACATTCTTTGAGTATCCGAAGTACTTCCTTTTTGTCTCCCTGCTTTTCTCCCAGTTGTTTCACATATTTGTTGATGGGTCCTTTCTTCGTTTTGATGGTTTGGACCCTAGCTGGGTTTCTAGGGGGACGTGGTGGTGGATTTCCTCTTTTTGGATGGTTTCTAGTGGAGCACCCAACTTTGTGACAGATGAAGCACCTGTTTTCTCTGATGTGGCAAGCTTTTTTAGTAGGGGAGAGCATTTATCGTCCTAGGGCAGTGGTTTGAAGAGTATCTATGTCCATTGCATTTGGATTCCGGTTGTTGGTTCTTCCATAGTCTGTTCTTCCTTTCCGGATATCCCTTATCTGGTCTTGTTGCCAGGCAAAGGCAGCAGCTTTTTCTGACCATTCCTTCCATGATTCAGGTTCTTTTTCCATTTCAAGGATCCGTTCTGTGAGATCTGGATCTAGTTCTTTCATGTAACATTCGATCAGGGCATTTTGATCCAAGATTCCTGATTTAGATACAAGGAGTCAAAAGTTGGTGTTGAATTTGTTGAGGGAGTCAAGTTCCTTCCCTTTCATCATAATTTGGTGTAACTTTCATTGGGAGTCAGCAGCAGTGTGCTTCTCCGAGAAGATTTCTAAGAATTCTTTCTTGAATTCACTCCAGGTGGCTTTCTCTGAAGCAATAGTTCCAGAGTCAAAGTTTTCATATGCAGCTTCAGTGAACTGCTTTCCCCGCCCCTTTGACATTCTATTGAGGGTGGTGTAGATATTCTTTAGGTCGTCATATTTGTCTTTGTTCATGAGGAAGTATGCATCCATGGCTCTGATCCAGAATTTGGCATCAGAGGCTTCTCCAGAGAATTCTTTCAGAAGTCCTGCTTTAAGTTCAGCCATTTCTGAGTGATCTGGGTTGGGCAGGGGGTTGTTTGGGGAAGTAGAAGTGTTGTGGGTCAAGGAGGTTGGATTTCTTCGAAACAGATGAGATCTGGGTGAAGGAGGAGGGGTTCCACTTTGAGCAAAGTGGGGTTGGTTCCTCCTGAGGGTTTCAGAGATGGATTCAAGTCATGAGCGTTCCCTTCTGTCTGTCTTGTCCTCGGAGTCCTCGTAAGGAGGGTCTTCCCTGTATCTGTATGAAATGATGGGCAACTGGTGGGGTACCTTGCTGTGTGGTAGCAGAGGTATGAGGGGAGCTAGATCTTTTGTTATGCTTGTGCAACATCTAGTCCCAGTGTGTCCTCAAAGGTGACACAAAGTCCTGTAGATCCAAAGGGTTCTCTGCTGAGACTTGAGACTCAGGCAGGATGAGATTAAACACTATGTATAATTGCGCAGATCTAGCTGAGGAAAATACACAATAACTACTAGCTATTTATACAGCCCAGAACCATCTTGGAACGGAAGGGTGATGGGACAGGACACATGGTACACTACAACAGCCTCATGGATCAATGGTAAGAATGGGACAACACTGCCATCAGAAGGAGAATGGAAGGAGGAGTGGAGGTCCATATGCAAAGGTGGTTCTGGGGACACATGGTAAAAGTTAGAAAGACAGAACAAAAGAGGAACAAGGTGAGTCAAGAATGGGGATCTCCATATGATCATATGGAGCATAATCTTCGGGGAATAGAGTCCAATAGCATTTCAGAGGTAGTCCATCCTCAGGCTTCCATTCCAGTAGAAGAGTGTTGAAGAGTTCCGATGCTTCCGGAATTCCAGAACCTTCAGAACCAAGGGAAGGTATCTCAAAGGCATCGGAACCATGGGGACAAGCTTTGGAACCTTTGGAACTGTGCTTATTTGTAACAGCTGAAGCCATCACCTTCGAATTCCTTGCCACCAACACCACACAGCTCCTCCCCAGCAATAGGTGCATCAAGCTCTATGGCAATAATCACATCATTGTTGAAGGGTGGTGAAAGGGCAGAAGCAGGAACAAAGCAGTCAACACTGTCTTCAAACAAATTCACACAGTTTCTGAGCAGAACTGGTGTTCTTTTCTCATCTGGTACATCCCAAGTGCACACAACCCAGCAGACAGTTCCTCCAGAGGGACATTCTCACATCCTAGCCTCCTTCTCCCCCCAATTCCCATTCCCAATGCCCTCGAAGGTCTCATTGACAATGTTGACATGCTCTAACTCAACAGCCTTTCTGCTGCTGAGAGCATCACGCTTTGCACACCTGCCAAAATCTGCCCTGATAACAACAGGTCCACTGCCATCCTCAACCACAAGCTCGAATGACAAGGAGAGGAACTCCTGCAAGTGGTGAATGCTTATTGGGAATGCAGGGTATCCCAATGGCACAGGAACAAGAAGGACAAGTGCTTAGGTGAGAGACTCACCAAGCAATAGAGCAGTAATGCAAACAGAGATAGTAGAGCAAGGGAAGAGGAATATTCCTGAGCTGTGAAGATATGGATGCAGAAGAACTATGTTTGTTATTTCTCCTGGGTCTATCCCAGAGTTTATATAGCTACACAAGTAATTGTACATGCTGTGGAGCTCTTCAGATAAAGATATTCTATGGAAACATTTAGAAATCCATAGAACTGGTCATGTGGATGATAAAGAGATAAGAAAGTCCAAAAATAGCAAAAAAGCGATTTAGTGGACACATAAACTCATGCCTCAAGTGTCCTGTGACATGCTGGACCAAACAATGGGCCCAAACTACCATAAGAGAGTGAAAACTCTCAGGACTCTTATCTACAGTGAGCAACAAAACTGTTGCAATGTTAGCAACATTTTGATTGTTGGACTAATATCTCATCAACCACTAAACATGATAACCCTAAACCTAGCCCAGTCAAAAGCCCTTATCAAGGGCTTCCTAAAATGTATATATGTTGCTTATATAATTCTTTCTATTTCTGGAGATACTGGCTAACTAAGCAAGAGTACTCATTGCAACAGTTTTGTTGCTGATATCAAGGATATCTAAATTAGTATGTGGTATATCCTCCTTTGGCTTGGATCACCTCCTGGATCCTTCTATGCATGCTCTCAATCAACTCCTGACACTGTGCAGCCCCAATTCCTTCCCATTCAGCTTGCACTCTCTCCCAAAGTTCCATAACCCCCTTGGGTGGCTTAGAGTACTCTGCCAGCCTTCTTTTGAGAAGAAACCATAGATGTTCTATGGGGTTAAGGTCTGGAGACTGAGCAGGCCATACCATAACCTCAAATCCATTGTCAACAAACCACTCCCTGGCCCTCCTGAACAATGGGCCCAAACTACCATAAAAGAGTGAAAACTTTCAGGACTCTTATCTATGACGTGTTTATGAGTAATATGGAAAGTGTAATCAATGAATTGGTCTAGACACTGTGTGACAGTGTCTATTACCATCCTAGACACATGGTTACAGATACAAATGAATACCATGATCTTACCACACATTCTTACTACACAAGTATAGTTCGTGTCATAGACTTATCCTAATGAATTAGGATTAGATCTTCAACAAGGCTTACATATAGGGTTGACCTCACACCACTCCCCTCTGCACTGCACCTGCAATGTCTTGCCAAAAACAGGCTATGTCAATGGATGCCAACCACCTCCCGATCAAACTCATTGAGCTCACCTCTCATTGATATGTCGCACATCCAAGATGTTATGTCCCATGCATGGGCAGATAGCATGTGTGCCTTGTATGGGTCCAGTCTTCTGATCTTCCATGTCTGGTGTAATGCAAGGGCCATCCCAGAAGCCCAACATGCCCCTGCCCCATCAGACCTAATTGTGGCATTTGTCGCCTATCTCATGGGACTATACTCAGGCAAGACAATTGCCAACTATGTCTTTGGCATCGAGGCTTGGCACATCCTCCATGGGCAGCAGTGGGCACTCAATGACCTGGAGGTAGATGCTCTTCCAAAAGTGGCTGACCGCCTCACTCCAGCCACCTCACACTGAAAAAAGAGGACACCATACACTGTGGACTTCATCATTTCTGTGTGCAGGCAGCTCAATCTCACCATGCCCCTTGACACAGCTGCCTTCAGCTGTCTCATGGCAGGTTTTTACTCCATTGCAAGATTGGGTGAGCTAACCATCCCTTCCCTGCAAGCATTTGACCCTGCAAAACATGTCAAGCATGCCAACATCAGATACGAGTGGAACCAGGATGAATGAGAGCAAACCATTTTTGCCATCCCAGAGACAAAGACCAGCCTCACTGGGGAGGACCTCTCCTTCACACACCAGCATGGCCTCTCTGACCCATGTGCCACTCTCGACAATCATCTCCAGGTCAACAAACTCCCATCTGAGTGCCCACTCTTTGCCTACCACTTCAAGTGCCCAGAGGGTCACCTCCCCCTCACAAAGGCCAAGCTCATCACACACATCACCACAGCCGCCAAATCAGCCAGCCTTGAACCCCTGCAAGGGCATGGAATCTGAATTGGGGGTACCCTTGAGTACTTACTGTGCAACATACCCTTTGAAACTGTAAAAACCATGGGCTGCTGGAAGAGCGATGCTTTCCAAGGCTACCTGTGCAAGCACGCACAAATTCTGGCTCTGTACATGCTCAATACCCCCACTCTTCACCAGGACTTTGTCCAGTATACCTTACCTGCACTGGAGCACACACAGCAGGGTGAGTCACCTCCTTCTCCTACTGTCCTGGGATTTTGAGCCTCACTTGATGCGTCATCAGGCTTTCTTCTACTGATTTGGGGAATTTTCAGCTTACCCCAACCCCACAGGACTGTAGGACACTGGGAAGCGCTGTGTGCTTTTGCCCATCTACATCATCTAGTGTTACACTTAGAGTACTGCCGATTGTCACTCACCACATAGATAACCCATACATCATTAGTGATCCTCAAAGATCTTGTCAAGACACATGCACTGATAGGTCACGCCAAGGGGATGGAGGAAGCAGTTGGGCATAATCGGCGATATGGCAACATGTGGTGGTGTACAGTTTGTTACAAGTATCCACAGTTCCGAAGGTTCCGAAACTAATTCCCGCGGTTCCGACGCTTCCGAGGTATCTTCCCGCGGTTCCGAAGGTTCTGGAATTCTGGAACCATCGGAACTCTTCGACACTCTACTGGAATGGAATCCAGAAGATGGACTACCCCCGGAATGCTACTGGACCTTGTTCCCTGAAGACTACGCTCCATATGGTCATATGGAGATCCCCATTCTCGACTCACCCTGTTCGTCTCTTCTTCCTCTTTTGTAACTCTTGCCATGTGCTTTTAGAACTGTTTTCGTCACGGACCTCTGCTCCTCCTTTCGCCCCTTCTTTAGGCGACTGTGTCTTCCCATTCCTGTCAATGACTCCACGAGGCCATTGTAGCTTACCATGTGTTCTGTCCATCCCCCTTCCTCTCCGAGATGGTTCTGAACTGTATAAATAGTTGCTAGTCATCATGTATATTTCCCCAGCTAGATCTGCGCAATTATATGCAGTGTTTAGTCTCATCCTGCCTGAGTCTCGAGTCTCAGCAGAGAACCCCTTGGATTTCTATAGGACGTTGTGTCACCTTTGAGGACACACTGAGACTGGACGTTGCGCAAGCGTAACAAGGATGGAGTTGAGGGTCCTTCACATCAAGGAGGTCTGGTTCAAACCATTCTAGGGCCATGCCCTTGAGGTAAGACTGTGCAAATGTGACTTTGGCTTGGTCCATCCTAAAGGCCCTAGGCCAGTCTTGAAAATTCAGCTTGCACTGAACCAGGAACATATGGAGTTTCCAAGGCTCCATGCCATCAAACTGGTCAGGCTCACAAATCTTGGTCCACTGGCTTCCAGACTCAGCAGGATGGTGATTGGCACGTGACAGTCCGCAGATGGTGTCAGCCAAATTGGTGAGTGCATCCTGTGGGACCAGAACATTTTCGTCTTCATCTTCATCACTGTTGTGTCCATTGCCAGGATCAGGGTCATCACTGGGTCCTGGGGGACCACTGGCGGAATAGTCATCATCATCATCATCTGGCAGGTTGAGTTTGTCCAGGTTAAATCCGTCAGAATCGTGATCTGAAGGTTCATCATCATGTGGAGGAGGAGGAGGATGACGCCATGGTGTGTTGAACCTGCCAGGTAGAGGCTGTTCAGTGTGGGAGCTGTCTGTTTCATTGCCTTTGTCAATGACTTCTTCAATGCGAGTGCCTGGGGTTAGAGAGCTCAGTTGGCATGATGCCTGCGATGTGGAAGTGAAAGTCCGATGGGCGGAGAAACTGTGGAACTTGTTGACGACAGCTGGTCTGTGACATGAACTGGCAAAAAATGATAACAGATGGTATAGTGGGGGAGCAGCCGAAGCATGCTTGTTGTCAAAGGCCTGGTGCATTTGTGATCAGGATCGCGTTTGCATGGTAAGTGTGGCCATGAGTGATTGTCGATTGTTGGAGGGAAGAGATGAGAACTTGGACAAGCGTGAGTTCAAATTTAAGTGCGGGTCCATCATGGACTGGGCAGCAAACTCCAGAGTGCCGGAGTTGGTTGGAGGGGGTAGGGACTTTCACTTCACCTTATGTGGTGTGCCCTTGTCCAGTTCCATTGTCCCTAATTTATGAGGGGAGCGGAGCAGAGGTATGGAGTGACCAGAGATCAGAGGAAAGTCATCAAGACTCAAGCAAGAGAACTCGTTGATGAGCTCAATGATGGAGGAGAGACAGGAGATGGAACTAAGTTGATATTTGAACTGAGGGGCTAAGACATATTACAGCAGGTTTATACTGTATATGAGCACAAGAAGTAAAGCAGACATGGAGTAGCGGAGGACATAGGAGCGGAATAGTAGAAGTAATGCACACGGAGAAGTGGAGGGAACTTAGCAAGAATTTGGGATATGACAGGTCTGTTCAAGGGTCTTCCTTGACAGAGGTTCTAAGGACCATTGAGAATCATGAGATCAATGGATCTAGGGACATCGTAGGACTAGCAACGGATTGAGGGTACAAAGAGAGCATCCACTCAACAGTAGGATGAGAACTGAGGGACTGAGGGCAATCAAGATACTAGGTAGATTGCAGGAGGTCAAAGATAGTGAATACACCAGAGTATCAAGGGTTTATATATGTGAGCCAAGTGGTTAAGGATAGGCAAAGGAAGAAAGTGAGTCAGCAATAGAAAGCAATGGAATTGTGAAGAAGCTGAGTTACTATGAAGTGGATGTGATGGCATCAGATGAAGGTTGGTAATACAACTGTGAATGAGTCACACTAAATAAGTAAGCAGTATTGTGAAGACAATGATAAAAGAAAAGGACCCAAGCAGGGCTCAAACAGTGAGGGTCAAGGTCCTTTGATGTATACATTAGGTAAACATAGGGAAAAGAAAAAAGAGGCCCAACAAATTGTAACAGCTATGGGATGCAGCACCAGTAAGCTTATGGGCAGCAGGAATGTCTGAATTTTTACATAACAACCCAACATGCACATCATGTAGATGATTGAATCTGTGGACATGCATATAGACATCTGAGGATAATGTAAGATTATATTTAAAAGACAGAAAATAACTTATGTACAAACCTTTGTATAACTTGTGAAGCTCATTTTTTTAATGGCTCCAGGCAATAATTCAAGCTAAGCTTGGCTCCTTTGGCCTGGGGATAACCATAGCAAGATGGACATTTTGAGCAAGGTAGTAAATGGAGCGATGTAAATTATTGAACAATATGTAGACAGCACTGGCAGAATGTGGCCAATTGTCAGTAATGCCAAACCTAATAGCCAAAGAAGAATTTTTCAGCAACAGACATATAAAGAGCTAGAATAGACCAGTCAAAATTCAATGTCATGGCAAGGCCAAGATCACAACTGAAAAAGGGTTGTTGAGACCCTGGAAAGTCTTTGACATCTTCAATAGATCCATCAGGATGAAATATACACTTGAGGCCAAGCTCAAGCATTGTCCACTCTGTCCCATCATGGATATCTTGCATTAGTATGTCCTTTGAGTTCTCCTGAGGTGTCACATCTCCTGAGGTATCCCTAAGATTATTGACAAACGTTGATCATAAGAGAAACTGCTTGATAGCCTTGATCAGTGGGCAGTAGATTAGATATTTTGATGGGATGCATTTGACCTGCTTCAGCCATTCAACCCATCCTCAAATGTGCATTTCATGCAGTAGACTGTTCCAGGGCAATGAGGGACCTTGCAGCAAGAGGAATCCAAAGTCTCAATGTCGGCAAATGAGTAGCACTTGTAGCAGACATCACAGATCGGCATTTTGATGATAAATTCATTCACCTGAATGCCAAGGTCTTTTTTCATGATGACAAGCAAACACCAAGGAGCAGGAGATATTGGTAGCATACCACAGAGTGTGATCAAATCTAGGCCATCATGAAGCTGATCAGTTGCCTGAGTAACAGTTGAGAAGCCTATGTATTGTATGCACAATTGCAACTTGAAGGTATGTATAAGAGTCAGAGAGCAGGAATCTGTTTGAAGGCTGGAACAAGATCTGACATGTTATGAGTTATGTCCAAGTCTTCTACAGTATTGTTTTTATCATGCTGACTTGGATCCATCTCATTAAACTTAGGGGAGCCTGGTAATGAATTCAATCAAATACTAGTGTCATCATTCTGTTGAGTTAAAGATGGTGGGAGTGGAGAGGGTAATCTGCTCAAACTTGACATTGCCAGTGGTGAAGACTGAGATGGTTGATGATAGGCTGGAGAATCTTCAAAATCTCCCACAAATCCTGGTTCGGGATTGTCATAGGAGCAGCCTGGACTGCAAGTGAAATCATTGAGTGTAGAGCCAGACTCAGATAGGAGGCTTTTCTTCATGGAAATAAAACCCAATCAATTGTTTGTGTCATCTTCATCAATGATTGAATCCAAGTTGTTGTTGTTGCCCCTAATGTGCAGAACAGCATCTGTGATTGGTTGGCCAGTGGTAATATTTGCATGGTATATTGGTGCATTCACAGCTAGTTTGTGATTGAAATCTTTCTTGCAATGTCTCCATTGTGTCAATGTTGTGACAAGAGTATACCTGTCAATCGTGTGCATGCACTTTGAGCACATACATGGAACCAGGCTAGCCTTCTTCCTCTATATCTCTTGATCGAACTGATTAGTAGGCTATATTATTGATAGATACTTACCATTAACAGAGACCTCAATGATATCCACGATGGCATTGATGTTTTGAATTGATGGACTTAGATCTAATTACTAGCATAGTACATGCACTGGAGTCGTGATGTGTGTGGTCATGTAATAGATATAAAAACAACTCTTATGTTAATTAAATATAATACTTATCTAGGTGTTTAGAGCTGGCCAGAGTACTTGTGAGCTCAGGCCTAGCTCTAGCACATGCACATGCCTATGTCTATGCAAGGATCTATGTAGAATATAGCACAAATCCCCAGATTATATCAAGATTCAGCATGATGATGAATACTGGACAAATGCATGCAGAATCTCCGATGAATGCCTAGATCCATGGCAAATTCTTGACTTACATAATCTATGTTTTTCCACAGTGCTCTAAAGGCTGAGGCAATGATGGCAAATATCAAACAGAAAATTGAACATATGTGTTATGTGCAAGAATTGTGGAGGGATGATATAGTTCTTCAACATGATGATTCCATGCTCTGGCAGCAAATAGATCAGCAGATGAGACCATTTGGTGTGCATGCTTAAAGCAAGCTGAGCATGGAGCTTGAATATTTCCTGCCTGAAATGCGTGAGTCAAAAATGGAAGTGTCTCCATTGAGAATGATTGAAAAGATTGGCCTAATTGGCAAAGCAAAAAGCTGCTCTCTTCGTGTGAAAGAATACATGCACCTTTGGAACTTTTGTGAATTCAATTTTACCATTTACAAAGTTGACTGGAAGAACACTGCAATGTGGTTCCTGTAAACCAGGTGAGAAGGTTGTGGCCTCAGTTGTATCATGTTGGTCATCAGTTATGGAAAGTGACCCACTGGTTACATTCATTATGGTGAAATAGCCATTAAATTTACTCAGTGTCAGGATTGTTACTTTCACTTATCTTTTTCAGATACCCTAATCAATGCCCCCATACTCACCCTTGCTACGGACTTCGATCCCTTTCGCATCGAAACTGACGGATCCGGCATCAGTATCAGAGCTATCCTCTCTCAGCTCCAGGAAGGCAAATGGCATCCCGTCGCCTACCTTTCCTGCTCCCTACTCCCTGCAGAGCACAACTACCATGCTGCCAATCTCGAGTTCGCCACCATCATCGAAGCCGTCACATCCTGGTGACACTTCCTCCTTGATGCCCATGTGCCATTCGAAATCCTCACGGATTATCGCAACCTCACATACTATTCCATGCCACAAGATCTCTCCCGCTGCCAAGCACAATGGAATCAAATCATGCAAGAATTCCACTATACCATCACCCACTGTGCTGGCAAGACTAACCCGGCCGACCCACTGTCCCGGAGGTCAGATTTTGAAGAGGGAGTACAGCACAACAATAAAGGCGTCACAGTTTTTCCGCAACTCGCGGATTCCCCCCACATTCGTTTACAGCAGAATCATATGTTGCTGGCTGTGGAGAACGCAGCAACATCCGACGACGGATATGAATCCATGGACGTAATTATTAATAATGTTATCACTTCTCCATTTTCTTCCTTTACGAATGCTATTGATATGAGAATGCTAGCGACAATGCGTGTAGCTGAAGAAACCACAGACATTGACTCCCAGATATGAGTGCGCCAGCATCTAAAGGATGCAAAGGTCACACGTGCACTCGCACAGTCTCATCTGCACTTTTCCATTCGCGATAATTTTATATTCTTTAAAGACACTTTATATGTACCAAAGGACGAGACTTTATGGACTCAGGTACTTAGACATTTCCACAACTCACCTCTGGCAGGACATCCTGGAGTTCAAGCCATGACGAGGAAGCTTCAGGCCAGCTACTACTGGCCCACGTCGACAAAGGAAATCAAGGCCTATATCCGAGGATGTGACCATTGCCAGAAGAATAAGGCAAACACGGAAGCCCAACATATGGCATTGCACCCAAACACCATACCAACAGTGCCGTGGCAACACATCTCTCTAGACCTCATTACCCCTTTACCCAAATCTAAAGGCCGAGATTCCATCCTAGTCATAGTCGATCATTTCTCAAAAATGATCCGACTCTTCCCTATCAACTCTACCATCACGTCTAGAGGAATAGCCACCCTCCTCCGCGACGAGATATTTAAGCTCTACGGTGTCCCTCAGAAAGTCATATCCAACTGAGGACCACAATTTGTATCCAGTTTCATGCTGGAACTCTATAAAATCCTCGGTATCCAGGCAAACCCCTCTACGGCCTTCCATCCTCAGACCGATGGCCAAATGGAACGGTACAATGCATGGGTCAAACAGTACCTGCGGATTTACGTCAATCACCAACAATCCGACTGGGTCGACTGGCTCCCTATGGCAGAATTCGCGCACAACAATACCCCACGATCTACCACTCAACAAACTCCATCCATGCTAAACTATGGTCACAAGCCCTGGACAGGTCAAGAACGGCAACAGTCGCTTCGCAAAGAGTCAGCAGACGAGTTCGTGAAGCAAATGGTCAAACTACGGCAAACGGCAGAGGAGTCACTCCAACTGGCAGCAGACGACATGAAGAAGTATTACAACCGAAAAACACGCGAGTCCCCAGAGTATAAACCTGGAGACCTTGTACTCCTCGAAGCTTCACATATTTGCACTAACTGCCTGGCGAAGAAGCTCGATCAGAAGCGATTCGGCCCCTTCAAAGTTGTCGCCAGAGTAGGCGTCATAAACTAGATCTCCCCCACGGTTGGCGAACAATCCACCTGGTCTTCCACGAATCCCTACTCCATCCATACCACGCTCCCAGTCACTCATCGCAACAAGTTGCACTGCCTCCGATACCCGATCTCGTCGACGACATTCCTGAACAGGAAGTCGAAGAAGTTATCGACTCTCGAAGTAGGGGTGACAAGTTTGCATACCTGGTACATTGGAAAGGATTCCCAGTCGAAGAAGACGAATGGATCACAGCTGACGAGCTGCCTCACGCACAGGATGCTATTAGACGATTCCACCAGAAGCATTCCACGGCAGCATGCCCCACTCAAAAGATTCGACTTCATCCCGTCGACATCGCACAACCTGGTCTGATCTTACTCCCCAACGAGCCTATTTGCACATGCCCCTCCTGCACCAGAACGCCTACCTTTGAGGATCCCAGATTCACAGAGTTTAGATGTCATTTCAAACGCTTCGATGACTCACTCTTTGAAATTCCATCGATCGATGCAGACGTCGATCCTTAAAAGGGGGATTATGTCAGGATTGTTACTTTCACTTATCTTTTTCGCTCTCACATGACGCTTACCTACACTCCCACATGACTTCATGACTCATTCCATATCACGTGGTGACAGTCATTCCACGACATTCCATTCCCTTCTATGATCACTTACACGTACACCCTAGATGCGTCTATGCCTCTTCTACATAGTGGTCCATGCACTAGACCGCATGTATATAAGGAGGGGTATCATCATAGGATGCCCCCATCTTCGGTTTATTCATTGTTTTACCAAGTAACCTAAAGGGCAACCTAAGGGCCTTTCTAGAAGTCCTGATACTCAGGTTGAAAGAAAGTGGGCCTAAAATTTAGGAAGTTAGATCATTGGGTGTCCCTGAAAATTCATGTTCAGTTCTCACTGACTCAGTACCGAACCATCTATCGGCATTGAACAAGCTTCATATGACTGTGTTCAGTATGTCGAAGAATTTGAGTAGGACGCTTATGCTGCCTGCCGCGCCACCACTCCCATAGGCAATGGCATTATCGCAGGAAGCGCCCAATTTGCTCTCCGTG
>JBBPMF010000516.1:0-24381 GCA_038090175.1 Austroboletus eburneus | reverse complement strand
CCAATAAACGACGTACCGAACAGTCCCTATCGATGGGTATGAACGCGCGATTCCACACATCGAGGGAGAAGAAATATTAAGAGGGAAAAAAAGGGGGACGTACGAAAAAGTACAGGCTTCCGTCTCGGTACATGATCTTGGCCATCTCCTCATTCCGCGACCGCGGTCGATCGAGCGCGTTCCACACTGTCGTCAGGAAAACCATGAGTTCGAACGCCATCTAAGGATACTTGAGTATGACCCCGACGACGCGGAGATCAGACGCACACCGGGGCTAAACAGCATCACGAAATCAGGCTTGACCCGAGGGACGCAGATGTGTAAAAACGGGTCAAAGGAGAGCGTCGCTAGAGATCCGGAGACGTCACGATTCCGGGCGAGGAAAAAACATGCATACGCACGGAGCATACAATGGATCACATAGCCCGCCGAAGTGAGCGCTGCGATCTGTGTGGCGACAAAGAAGGCGAGCGTGCCTAGCATGAGCCGTGGGGACCGATTCCAGAGCGCCCACAGTCGGAGTAACACTAAAACTACACCATCGAGTTAGAGGGTGCCACAGGAACTGCGGCGTGGTCAAAAGAGTGTCCCTTACAATTGCTCGTTGCGATGGACAGCATCCCAACAGCCACAGCGATGGCGTACCATACTTTGCAACTGGGACGATGGATGATGACATGCAAGGAATAGCGTCATGGTCCGACTCACAACTATAAGCTGATGAGCGCCGTCGCGATCACAGGAGCGGTACATGCTTACCGTAATATTGAGGTAATCGGTCATACCGCTGAACTCTACCAAACGAGATGGGAATCGTACCATGAGGAGTCACCCAAAGTGTTTTGGCTTACCGTACGTCTGGATGATCAGCACACATGGGACGACGTAGCGATTGAACAAGAACAAGACTTTGGGCATTGATAATCTTGCGCTCCAAATCAGCCGCACTTCGTCCGGAAATGTGAGGACGTGATCCCAGAGCAGGATCTATCACACAAGCACAGCGCATGGAGACGCATCGCAATACGTGGTCACGACAGTCCAAGTTGAAAAGAACAAGAAACTCACAACGAGTCCGGCAGCTGACGGATACCGGAAAATCCATCATGGTCAGGTTTTGTTATTGTCGCAGATAACAAGAAGAGAAAGAAGGGCCGTTGTCCGGGCTTGAAGGAACGCGCGTGTCAGAGAAAGACTCACCGCTCATATACTGGGACGCTCGGAGATGTTCAATATCGATCGTGCCGTTGTTGATCGCATTGTGAGACGACGCCATCCAAATCGAGCGTTCACACTCGCGGGAGGAAGACCGGACGAAAAGGAAGAGACAAGAAAATCGAAAGAAAAAAAAAGGATACAGCTGGACTGAAGCTGAAACGTCCTACGATCGGCAAAAACCAGCTGTGCTAATAAAAGGGCTAATATCATCACGCCTGAGGTGACTCAAAGTTGATCCGACTTCAAGTTCACGTACACGTGTCGGTAACTAACCATGAGTGGACGGACTTGGCATGACAAGCGTGCGGCGCTAGACAGGTGAATGGCGAGATCAGGCACCATGGACGTCCTTGAGGTCCAAATCAGTGACAAGCGGAGTTGAAGGGGAACGGTTCCCACACGGGGTTTTTGACTCATTGTTTGCCTACAGCCTCGAAAATAAACAAGGCGTCACTACACGCTCAACAACTGCACAATCGCGCTCACGACCGAGGGAGCCCAAGGGCACCATGCAATATAAAGTTCATGAAACTCGTATTCGGGAAAAACGTTGGAACGGAACATAGGAAGATATAGTCCGCAATTTCATGTTTAAGAACGTGGAGTGATGGTCAGCCCACGGTTGAACAAAACAATGCGCTCTGAAAAGAGCGGTAGATCACCGGAGTGCACAAGTGCACACGAACAGTCCTCGATGGACGATGCGCAATCTAATCCAGGCGCTCGCGACGGCAAGACTCTGCAGCCTGGCAAGACACACAAGTGTCCCAGTCTAATATGACCATAATGGGGAAGACGCAGGGAAGTCTTGAAGCTTTCGATCGATTCGAGCTAGCAAAATGCCGTCAGATTCATTGTCGTATGGAAAAAGTGCAGTACCTGGAATGCGAGTTGCTGCACATCAAGGGTCGGGCTCTAATTTCTCGCCTCTTGCGAGAACTCTGACGACCTTGCTAGGTTGAGCGACAACCTCCATCATCTGCATGACTGCGGGTGGACGCTCGACGAGACCTGATCCGCGAGTGGTGGGAACGGTGCCACTGTGTGAGTTGATCCTGCGACGACCTGGCTGACGTTTGCCCCTGTCATCGTCTTCAGGTCCTCGGTGTTGTACAGGAGGAGCAGACTGGACAGGAGACGGGTTAAACTCGAGAGTGGGGATGCCAGCTCGTGCTGCCCAATGGCCGATGAGAATACCAGCCGAACGAGGCTCATACCTATGGAGATGAGGGCTGGGCGCTGGAAGAGGGACCGGAGAGGACAGCTCGATGTTGGAGTCTGGGGCAAGTCTGTCGACCTGTGCCTGGGCTGACGCAGGGGAAAGGACTGCAAGGACGACCTTGGGATCCTTGAGGGCTGGGTTATCGAGCGTGGAGGGGGCATGGTCAACTTCCCAGCGGGCGCAGCAGATCATTCTTCTAACCCACTCCGGGGAACCAGATAGATGCAGGGTCTGAGATGAAGGTTTTTCCTTATCGTCGTCGGCGGCGGGGTCTTTGAATATGATTTGGTCCCACGGTACAAAAGCGTCATCGCGTTGGACTCTAATGCGGGGATTTGTCCCAACCTGTGCCTCCAAAATCCTGGAAGCGGAGCGGGCTCTCTGTGCGAGTGAGCTGGTACCTTTCTTGAGAAGGTCCAACGTATTGAGTGCTATGTCGGTTTGATGAGAGGGAAAGGGAAGCGTGGGAGAGCAAGGACGGACCTTCGAGGGGGATGATGACGATTTCCTCACGACCATCTCTGCACCACTTTTTGACCTGGTGGAGCGCATGGACCAAGACGCTGGCATCGACGACGACGAGATCAGCGTCCTTGTCCTGCGTGGTGTCGCTCGCTCGGCGGGGTTTCTCCCTATCCCTGTACTTTGGTTCTGTGTGGTCTCTGTCCCTTTCGGGATGCTCTTTCTTGGGGTGCCTCTGTGCGGATGGAGGGCGCGGTTTGGATGCATGAGCGATAGCGGTCGAGCGACGATTTACGTTTGGATTGAGGGTGGGGTCGGGTTGGAAACGCCGATCTCTCCAATCTGCGTTCACGGGGCCGCGGGTGACGGACTTTTCGAGCTGCTCGACCTGGTGGCTGAGGAAGGCGGCACCGAGAGCGCGGGACATGGCGAGCTTGTTGGGCGGGGGCGTCGCAGCGGGCCCCTGTGAAGACAAAGTGAGGGTGAGCGGGACAGGGAGCGGACATGGACGCACTTTGGATTCAGCCATGGAGGAGGAGAATAGGGTGCACTCTGACCCCGTGTGATTCGAATGCCTCCTACCATTATGTCAGCACTCTCAACCATGTCCGAAGACGTCATCGGCACTTGCTGCGCCCTTGTCTGTGTCGAACTCTGCACCGCTGTCTGCGTCGACTTTGCGTCCATACGTGAGTACGGAAGGCCCATTCTTGACAGGACATCTCACTGCCAGGACAGGTCATTCGTTTACCGAGATGCTCTGTCGTTGTTCCTGCTCTGGGTCCGGGACTCCAACCCAGGAGCAAGAACAAGACCCCCTTTTAACGACCACTCGACAGCCATCGTCGCATCCGCCCATGCGCAGCGACGACAGCTAGTCCGTGCTTCCCAGAGGTGCGCCTGCGCACAATGCTCTCGACAACGGACACCAGCCTCACCTCCCTTTCAGATATATTACCATGTTTTCTAGCTCATCTATTCATGACGACAATGTGATCCGTGTTACACTACGATTTCACAGACTCCCAAGTCCAGGGTCGTCTTACGCTACAAGGCTGTGTGCCATGAGCGCTCGCGGTCGGTCATACCAACGTCAATCCCGGGATTCGCGCGCGACCGGTAAATATTTACAGAAGAAAGGTACTTGATGACCTCACTTCCAAGAGTCTAGCTGATTTCGCACTGTTTCCCATCCGTCCATGCGGTCCACTCAGGATCGTATTCGACATATGTCGAGACAGATCAAGCAAGAGAGGCGGACTTTAATGTTGTTCTCTGATTCAACAGCAAGGTATCCATGTCTGAATTGAAAATCAGTGTCGCTCATTGTCCATTCGAGACTTCTTAAGACCGGTGGCTATCTATCACCTGTGACATTCGTTATGGCCTTTTGGATACCCTGAGACCACAGATGCATGACCCTGGACGACGTATGATAGGTAAAAGGGGTGCCCCGTCCAGATACACATCACTAGTGCCACCACATGTTTGGCCATGGCAACGATCCATCTTCGTGCTACCCTTCTCTCACAGGACACCACAAACTGGGAATGAAACGTGCGCCGCCGCATCCACTGAGAGTCGAACGGCAGCAAGCGACCACGATGCGAATCATCCACCTGCGAGCTGATGCGTCTCGTTATTCTTCCCATACTCGTTCATTGACACCTCCTTATCGTTCCTGTCATAGTTACTGTCATCATGATACCCTGCATCAGAAGTCCGCGTCTTTCCAGCCAATATGTGTCACAGTGGCGCGACCAGTATGCCTATGTTGTCTTCACCACGCTCCAACACACTTTTTTAAACAAGAGCTCTCCCTGTCCGGTGGTACCCGTCAACAAGCAGCGGTACCGGTGCGTCACCGGCACTTTGGGTTCGAGACGCTGTCAATATTTCGTCGGCGTCGCGGGCGCGCCATCTACTGACGCAGATGTAAATGGGCGAGGTCAATCGCGACTACACGAAGCAGAAGGAAGGCCAAGAGTCACAAGGCGATCAGTTGCATCCGACTTGCTGAAAACTAGGCCGTGTGCAGTGCGTTGAGGCGGTCGTATTCTAGATCTTGTGGTTCGTTTCCTTCAGATACAGCTTTCCATCTTCCATGATGATGACATGTTTATGTTTACCTTTTTTTTCATGCAGACTGCCAGCGACCATAGCTTCTTCCCAGCGGGTGATTCGAGGATCGGGATACCCTACAATTAGGCTGAAAAGCCTGCCGGGAAGCTCATGAAGGCCCATGTGTACTCGGGACTCGGAAGCGTATCCTTTTTCCGTGACCTGACTCCCCAATTCGAAATTCAGGAGGCATCTTACTTGCCTGTTCTTTGCAATATTAGCTCGGAATGCGACATTTAGGTTAGCGACCACGCCTTTCTTTTTGCGTGTACTTATGTACAGCCGCCCAACAAGGCGATAGTTCTAGATGTGCGGTTTTTATTGCACATCTTATTGGGAATACTCGTACCACAAAGGACGTGAAGCTGCTCGCCCCCATTCTATTTTTTCTGCTAAAGCCGCGGTATTGTGAAATGGAATGGTTGAAGAAACTTTGTACTGATCACATGAGTTGATAGGTTACTTTAAGTTGCCGGTATATCCCTTCTGCGGACATCTAATTTTGGAGCACTTTGAGTATACTTAGGCTGGACGAGAAACTCGCATGAAAAAATGGGCCTAGCAATAACCGCCTGGACATGTCGAAACCTTGTATGCATCAGAATCGGCGATTGAACACTCCGCCGTGCTCTTTGCTCTTTGTTATGCCTCCGCTGGATGGGTGCGTATCGCCATGTCGTCACTGATTATCATGCTCACTAGAAGGCGGAAGGCAGCAGCATGGACGATGCAATTGCCACAGACTCAGTGTCGCGGCCAACCACGCCTTTCAAGCTCCGAATGAAGAGAAAGGCTGGCCTCCGCCAAGTACTTACCGCATGGAGTCTCTAAAATCCAAAAGTTTTTGTGTTCCGAGCCGACTCGGCCGACTCGGGTATATGTACGGTTGAAATACTCGGTACTAAATATTTCCGCCGCAGATTTACGGCAGAGATAGAGTAAGTAAGTTCCTGCTATCCTAAATTTAACATCTGCTTCTCTGCTAAAATAGTGACAAAGTTGATCAGCTGAAAGTAACTGAATTCGCATCTATCTCTGGGTTCCGGGTTAAGGCAGCGACCAGAAGGTATGTTGTATCTTCCCCTCCCAAGTCCCTGGCTTACGTTTACTTTGCACAGCTCTGGTACTACACAGCCTGCAACTCCGAGGCCCCGAGCGTCCCTTATTCATGGTGCCAGTGGGTGCATGTGGTCTGCATGCGGTGATGTGTCTACTCAATAGCACGCTCTTCCACTAGTCCTCTTCCCCTCATCAAGGGCACACATTCATTTCTTTATAAAAATTTTCAATTCACTCTAAATGCCAGAAGGACTTATCGGAACCAAAAATACAGGCTGCGCTAAATTCCTGTTGCTTGATCATTACCGCCGCATCCCACAGATAACGTATAGATACCCCCCACTCTTGTTTCGTCAACCTAACGTACCCCCAATTACCCGTATCCTGGACTGTCACGATGGACGTTAATACGGATTGTGGTGCGCTCCTCATCGGAGGGCTACTCGCCTTCAGGCAAGGGTTACTCTCCAGGAAATTTCCTGTACGCGCTCACCGCGTTCATTCCGTAGTCTGTCAGGTTGCGTCAACGCTCAATTTATACTGTATTGGCAGGTTTATGCGGAGGAGCGGTGGACCAAAAAGTCTCTGGTAAGTCGGATGTATCTTTTCCGCGATTCTTGGGTTCGACGTGTCTCCAGGTGACAGTGACGTGGTATGTACGAATATTCTGATGGCTTCACAAAGTGCTCGATGCTGACGAATTCAAGGTTTATTGACCTATGCCATTCTGCGCTTGTCGCCGTCACCATATGGAATTCGGTAATCGCCACTCGCGGCAATTTGAACAAGTTAGACACTATTTCATGGTGAGCTCGGATCACTATGTATTATCTGTGAGCAAGACTCACTGTGTAATGGTGCGCAGGAGTGTCGGGGTGCGTTGGTTTTACTCAGGACGGGCTATGATCTGATAACAAAATCGCAGCCGGCAGTAGTGTTGACAGTACGGCCAAGTCCTACTAGCATTCAAGAATGGAGTTCTGACCCTCCTGGCTCTAGGCGATAGTGACGCTTTTGGCACAATGGTGAGCCCCTTCTGTACTACACTACTTTCTCACTTACTTCTCGAGTAGTTTTTATGCCCACAGAATATATAGACGTCCGTATCATACCTTCAGCGCTGTACGACCCAATTATTCACTCGTATCGCCTGTATAGTGCAATGCCGTAAATTGACGGTTGCAGGTTTGGTGGTATGAAAATCACGATGCATTACTTGCTGAATCTGATTAGTATTGTCTAGGTTTCCCTCGCATTCATTCGCTTCGGTGTGTGCTAATCTGTAACTCAGTATAAGTTACTAATATATATTGCCCACAGCTGCTGCAAATAGTAAAATTTTTCACGCAGTCTTCTTCGGATAATGCTTACCTATGTTGCATGTAGTAGCGGCGGTGGAGATGTAAGTGGATATGACACTGCGGTCTAAGCCGGACCCTCTGAATCTCTGATAGGCTTCTATTAAAACGCTATAGCGAGTTCGCAAGATATTTTCCAGAGGTTCTCTCTCCTTTTATCTATGTTAGCAACGCCGGTCACTGACCGTAGAATTTAGCGAGTCTTTATGATTGGACTTGCCCTCTCTGCGTTCGTCGACGTCATTATCACGACGTGCATTTGTTATTCTTTGAGATCGACCCGGTTTCCGGTGGCACCCAGGTACGTCATTGTCTTGTAGTCGGGCTCTTCGATCAGGATCATTTACTATCGGGATAAAGTACGAATCGGATCATCGTCAAACTGACGTTTTGGACGGTGCAAAATGGGTCGATTACATGGTTAGCAGCGTCGTGCGAATGCGTTTCTAGTTCAGAGGACTCAACATCCTATCCTTTCAGCCTCGCTGCGATCGCATCGCTCGTCTGCGTAGGTATCCTTCATGCGCTGACGCGACTATGTCGTTGATTCTTTCCACCCCTGCAGTTGACAGTGATGCCCTACAACCGAGTCTATCTCGGTTTCCATTTCGCCATCGCAAAACGTACGTCGACTCGCTCCATTTCATTCATTATTCATGCGACCAAACATACACACAGTTTACACCAACTCTCTCCTTGCAACGTACGTATCCCAAACAGCCGATTATCTACGGCGTTCGAGTTTATATTTACGGGCATCGATTGGCCTCCTCTTTTACAGTCTCAATGCACGGAAGAAATTTCGTAATTCTTTGGAATACAACCAAGAGACCGCGGACAATGTCTCTGAAGTCACAGTCGGGGATGATAGCAATGAGTGCGAGGGCCCATGAGTAGAACGTAGAGCAAGCGAATTGACAGAATTCGATAATTTGCATTTCAGACGGTTTGTCATGTTTCCTTACTCCCAGAAGCGACGTTTTGACGCATACGCGCTTTTTTCCTCCTTCCCAGAGACCCTCGCGTTAATTTAAAGAAAGTGTAAGAGCAGTGCGAAACCAAAGGACCCCGAACAATAGGCTTTCGCGCACGGACAGGGTCAGTCAGAGTACGTTATTACATAAATATTTCCCGCGCGCACCTTGCCAGGAACTCTCTATTTTGTAGTTCCTAATAACTGGTCTACACACCACCTGCTATACCATGACGTCGAAAAGTAACCAGGCGCGTGGTAGAGTCTACCTTGTATAGTGGTGATTGGCTTCGTAGGTTTTGCATAAATGTACCAATGAACAAATTGCAGCGTGCTTATGCAAAGAGAGAATTTCGCCTGACTCGTTTGTCGGAGCAAGTAAATGCCAAAATGCGGTGAAGGTACGTCTTGGTACAGCTTGGAATTTTTTTGCGACGTAGATCGGACGAATTGCCAGTCAACTACAAAGCATCCAGGACGTGTGCACTGACGTTCTCGCAAAGAGACGACTTGCAATTGTGCTTCCACAAAGTTTTCGGTTCTTGGAGTTTCGGGGGATCGGAATTTTCTTTTCTTCTTTTTGTCTCGATCACCTTACAATAGTGCCTAGGTATCCGGCCCCAGCTGGGAGCCTCTGACATGGCAACATTTTTGTCGTTGTAGATTGGGCGACGGCTTTATGGTTTCCGTTATTATTGTTTTCGAGGCAATTTACGTGTTGCGGTGGTATGGCGCAGGTACCGAGCGACGTTTTTACGATCTCCACTGTTATTGTGTTTGCTCGGCGGTAGGTACGTAAATCTGATTCTTTATCGAATCATGCCTTATTGTCGAGTAGATTTTGTGGAAGGTTTTAAATATGTACGGGTGGGTTGAAGTTTGCAACGACCCTGTCACCACTATGACATCTACCACTATGCCAGTGACCATCAAGATTGCTGCGCCCTTATACAATGACGAATCCTTGGCGCCGCCTCCATTTCCTTGCAAACTTACCGTTGAGCTGGAATTTTTCAACAGCAAGATGCCACCTTCGATTAGATTCCTTCCTGCAAATGAGGCTTTACCTGTTACTCCCACAGGCGCTGGCGCCCAGCCCTCCAAGGTTCCTAATCCTCTTCGGCCCTCTCGGGCACCCGAATTTGTACTTGCCCGTACTCGTTCTGGATCTCCTTACCATCCCCGACCATCACCTAAATCCGATCACTCTACACCCGAACACCGTGACAGTTTTAATCCCTCCACTTCAGACACGGAATCAACTTACAGCGCCTCGGAAGAACTTTCCGAAGACTCGAAGATACCCAAGCCTCAGGGTGAACCTGGTCGGCCTGGTCGTGGTGGCTATACACTTGAGATAGCGCTCGGTTGGAACCCAAAAGAATTTTCGAAATTCAAGGTATGTCTAGTGATCATTCGTTGACTCGGATATGCAGGGCAACTAATGTGCGTAGAAATCCGTGCATGCTCTCGTTGATGAGCACCTCGATGTAACGAGGTGTGCATCAGCACAGAACCCGGAGCTCCTCAAATTAGTGAGGAATAAGGTACGGGGGTATAAATCTATCTGAATCCCATGCTCACAACTATTCAAGGCCTTTAATAAATTCCCCGACCTTGAGAATTACAGCAATTATTGGCCAGTCAACGATTTGATTATGATGCGTCTGAAGTACACGTCATGTCGTGCTAGACGTCGGGAACTTGAGATGGCTGCTGGGAAGAGTAAGAAGTCGACAGTCTCCTGAACAACTGTCACTGACATCTCCCTAGGAATGAAAACGGTCGACGATCATATTGGGAATTATAGCTAGCTATTACTTATGTGGTTCTGCATGCCCCTGTGTAATATTTGTTTATTCGTACGGCCTATAACACTTTCAGATAGACCGGAGCCAACCAGACGCGAAGTACTCGGTAATCCAATGAACAAGATACTTACGGAAAAGCAGGAGAGGTGCCGGTGGATGACCAGTTGCGAGATGAGCTCTAAATCTAGACAGCTCAGCCATGTTACACATGCATAGGCCGGTGGTCGCAAGGTTTCGCTTGGCAGAGGCGCACATCTACTTGTCCATTTCACACCCATTTCCGAGGTTTTGCGGGAAGGCCTTGGAGCCGTCAAACGTTGGGGCTACTCACCACTTATGAGTGGTTACTGAAACCACGCTCGGAAACATTTTACTGCAGTAGTACATAGTAAAGGTGCGACTGTGTGACAAATAAATCGATGACCTACATATGTATGTCCTAAAAATAACTTCCTCCGCCCGGAGGGGCAGAATTACTTTGAGAATACAATCGAGTTTCTCGAATTCCCCTTCAGTGTCCATGATCGATTGTAGCTGAGATCGTCGACGTGTGCTCACCACTCTAGCTCACGCTGACTCCAACGCCTTCAGTCCAGACTACACCGTTGCTGGATGCCAACACTGAGACCTTCAACAACCCCCACATAAGCCACAACGAACTCGTCATTGAGCCTGATCTCACCATCTGACCCTACCCCTAGAGACCACAAGAGTTATATGGCGTAACATCTGCATATTTACACAATTCCATTGCGGTTTTCAGGGCTCATTGTAACATTTTGAAGTTAACGCGAATTTTTAAAGGTCTTGAGGTTTTTTTTTTTCGTGGCGGGCGCGGTTTTACGCCAAACACGATTCATCAAGTGACTTACGTTGTGTATCTATCTAGTATTCTCGCCGATTTCTTGCTGATTAGCGCTCCGACTCGAGCTCGTCAACCTGAAATGTTTGCGACGCTGGTACTTCTACCTTTCAGTCCTCGCCGTCACCCGCGCCCTTCTCAGGTAGTCGTCGACGTCATCATTTCAGCGCAGCTGCGGCGTCCTCCTCTTGTCGTCATTATCATTGTGGTACCCACACACTATTGTGCTGTGTGCCCTCGTCATTGCCCTAGAGGTGGTGGGAGGGCCCTGCGGTTGGGAGACAAGACACAGTGCCGAGTGGGAGGGATCGGCGTGTCGTCATTACCAATTTATTGTCGTCATTGTTGCCATCAACACTGTGGCAATACCAGAACGAGGTGAGCGCAGCCAGAACCCAAGAACTCACCGCAGTCACCCAACACCCTGCGCCACCTCGTCGTTGTCGCTTTCGTCGAGCGTGGGCGTTTGCCTACACCCTCGTTGTCATCACGTCGTCGACGTTGCTGAAGCGGATGAGAAACTGAGTCTTATCGACACCGTGCATTATCTGCCAACGCTTTCACTCGTCGTCGTCGTAGAGTCTAAGCACGCCATTGCGTTTGCCCGAGACCTCGTGGTCATCGCGTCCTCTTGTGGTAGAGGTTGTGGCAGCCACAGCGAGGAAACACTAATCGCGTTGATCTCAAATTATCGCGATGGATCCTGAAAACCGCGATGGAATCAGATATGTTACGACATATTTTCATGGCTATCCCAATAGGAGTGATGTTCTATAAGCTGCACACCATCTTGGGATTCCTGACCCACCGTAAAGTCTTCGTCTCCTCAAATCTAGCCGTTCGGTTCCACACTGCAAAAAGGCTAAACGGATGCGCCGCCTGTGTGCGTCGGCGCGGAAACACCTCTGTTATCGACAATCACGTTGGTACAAAGAGCAGCGCGTGGGATAAATGGTCCGAAGGCGAGGAGTCGGGGGCGAGAGGGTCATACGCAGTGTCGTGCGCACGGATGCTCATAGGGAAGGGAAGTGGTAGAATGGACACGTAGGGCTGCTAGGCGGCGCCAGACCAGGAATGTCCAAGTCAATGTGGGGGAATGAGAGAAAGCAACTAGACGTGTAGGAAAAACGCGAGTGAGGATGAGCTGTAGCACGTCCGTTTGGTCTTGCAGGTCTGCAGGGGCAGCGAGGTGGGAAATTTATGAAAGATGTGCGTACACATGAAGCCTAAGGACAGCGTGATCAATTGTGGCAGTGAAGCATGAGGTCACGTGTAGAGTAGCAGCACGTGCGCCTTTCTTTCGCCCACTCCCGTCTCCGGCACCTCTAAGACTAGGGCCGACCAGTTGGACTCCGGACGTGCGAGCGCACCCTCGGTCTGGTGTCCCGCGAGGTGGTCATACACACCCTTCGCAGCTCACCCCGCCCGGAGCCGGTGAGGGCTACGCGCTTCCGGTGCTTGCCATCCTCCCCTTCATTCACTACCGTACCCGTAGCATTTGTCGGTGATGCATTTCTGGCATCAATGTTACTAGCTTCCTCCGACCCGTTCCCCGCTCTTCGCAGAACAGACCAAAGAGAAAATTTGTTGCAAAGCCCAGCCTGGGAATGTACCGCTTGATGGGTTCTACGAGCATAACCGGGCCGGAGGAGAGCCAGCAAAAAGGAGATCAAGGGTCAATTTCTTGACCAGTGGTAGCGGACCATCCGCTACTATCCGCTACCACTTTCGGCGTCTCAGATGCAATCAGCCTCCCAACGGCTTACTTCAGGAAATCAGTTGCCAACTCTTAAGCTTTCTCGGATGCCCAGGTAACGAGCAGCCAACTGCGACCAATTCGTTTCCAGGTCGTGGCATGCTTCACCGTGTTGAACTGTGAAACGCTCACTATCGCTGCTGTGCGTTACACCTTCCATTGATTTCTATCTGACGCCTAAAACCATACTAAGTAATATGACCTACCAATTCCCGGTTCGACTCACGCCTCGTTTGAGGTGCTAATTCAGCTCCGTAATGGCTTGTTTCTCTTTTGCTCGCTCACTAATCTTCTTGGTCCTGCTCTTTAGCCAGGTCCATTAGTTGGCAACTTGATGAAACTTCATCTTCAGATTCTCTCTTTTGAGTCAGTTCGGTTTTAGTTACTGTAACGTGCTCTCTCAATCTCAACAGAACAGCCTGGTGCTATCGGTCGTCACCCTGCATGTCCGTGTGGATTCTATAAGACGATGCGCCCAAACCAACTGAGCGATTCATCCCATGGCTACCTTCAGTCTTTTGATTTTATTATCAGTGCTTGTAACACAGGTAATGTCTCGAGTCCAACCGTATTTCTTCAATACTTCTCACTGCATACCTTAGCATCTCGTATTCGCGGTGTCCGTGCCTAGCATCCAGAACAAGAGCCTTCCGGGATCGTGGGCGTACCGAGGGTGTCTCGTGTAAGTAGTTTTTTGGAACGCAGCGATGTCATGATGACTACGCGTCATGTTGTCAGCGAACCAGTTTCTGGAAGAATGTTTCCATACGAGATCGAGTGGACGACGAACAACACCGTCAATGCTTGTTTGACCCAATGTGCCACGTATGGATATCCTGCTGCCGGACTAGAATACGGACAACAATGTTGTCAGTACCCCATATCTTTCCCCTTCTGCCGTATCTTGACTTAGACACCAGTTTGCGGGGACATCACTGACGTGACTGTCAATGACGGAGCATTTGTCAGTGATTCCGAGTGCAACATTGCATGCTCTGGGGATCCCGTTCTTCTGTGCGGTGGTCCCAATAGATTAACGACGTATTATTGGACTGGATCGCCCCTGAACGTGTGGAACATTCCGAAGAACACCGGATATTTTGAGGCAAGTACCAAGTTAGGATCGTATTGACACTCAAGCTCATAGATCATATGATCGACAGTTCCTCATAGGTGGTCTCGTCGTGCCCTTGATTGCCACCGTAGGCATCAACAACAAGGTAACATTTTTGGAAAAGTACGGATCTTCGTGGTTTTCCAACACGACTGGTGCGTACGAGTTGGACATCAGTCTCACAGACAATCACCTGTTGGCGTGGCGCGAAATGCACATCAAGACGGACGTGTTTTGTTCAGGGAGCATCATTTTGCCGGACAAGGGCGCACGACAGATTAATGTTGGCGGATGGTCGGCCGAGTCGACATACGGTGTGAGGTTGTACTATCCAGATGGAAGTCCGGGGGTCAATGGGACGCACGACTGGGAGGAGAACGTGAACGAGCTGACGCTCCAGGTGTGTCGACGTTCGCAATCATTTGCGATTCGATCCACTGAGCTTCATTAGCGGGGGCGGTGGTATCCGACGGCGATGATGATGCCAAATGGAAGCATTCTTGTTGTGGGTGGGGAAACCGGTAGTAATGGACCACCGCAGCCGAGTCTGGAGATCCTCCCAAAGCCGCCAGGGGGTGATACGGTGATCACTCTGGACTATCTGCAACGCACGGATCCGAACAATTTATATCCATTTTTGATGGTGCTTCCGAGTGGGCGGATCTTCATTGGTAAGTATACTTGACTTCGGTCCGATTTGAACATAATTGTGATTCGTGATCTCAGGTTACTACAACGAAGCACGAATATTAGATCCTGTAACATTCAATACGGAAGTTGTGCTGCCTAATATGCCGGGCGCGGTGAACAACTTTTTGGCAGGCAGGACATATCCAATGGAAGGGGCAGCGGTGCTACTTCCTCAACATGCCCCATACTCGGATCCGATTGAGATTCTGATCTGCGGAGGATCATCTCCTGGTTCTGAAGTTGCACTCGACAATTGCATCTCAATTGCCCCCGAAGTCAAAAATCCGACATGGACACTGGAGAGAATGGTACGTGGCGTTTGATGAGCTCCTTTGGCTTATGTGAATAATGATGATGTTTAGCCATCGAAACGAGTGATGCCGTGTATGGTCACACTGCCGGATGGGTAAGCAAGGACTTCGATTCCTTGATGTACGAACACGAGGAAATAATATTACAGGACGTACATGATCTTGAATGGGGCGCAACAAGGGTTTGCAGGATTCGGACTGGGGAAGGACCCGAACCTGAATGCGCTTCTGTACGACCCTGCACAGCCTATCGGTCGACGAATTTCGATCCTCAACAATACGATCGTGGCACGGCTGTACCACTCCGAGGCGGTACTACTCCCCGACGGTCGCGTGCTTGTCTCTGGATCGGACCCAGAGACCAAGTACCCTAACGGGACATACATGTACCCAGAAGAGTTCCGGATCGAGGTGTATATACCTCCATATTTGAACCAGGGGTACAAGCAACCAACATTTACGATCACGGAGACGGACTGGGCACTTGGTGGGCAATACAAGATCAATGTGACTTTATTCGAAGGAACGACGGACACGATGCGTGTCTCTCTTATTGCAGGTCCGTGGCCACGCATACATTCTCTGTAATATACTGATCATCAGAATGGTCTTCTCAACTCACAGCATCGTCGAGCACACATGGCAACGTCATGAGTGGTGGGCGGATCATCTTCCCTGAGTTTTCTTGCTCTGGGACGACTTGTACGATCACGGCTCCGCCAAACGCGTATGTATGTCCACCGGGCTGGCATCAGTTGTTTGTGTTGGATGGACCAACGCCGTCGCACTCGACGTGGGTTCGGATTGGAGGCGATCCAGCGAAGCTAGGGAATTGGCCGAGTTTTCCCAATTTTACATTGCCTGGAGTTTGACTTGGAATGTGCATATGAACGATGATATGTATATGTGTTTTGCTATGAACTTGCCCATAGCGTACTTATGTAGAAACCGAGGTACTTGGTATCAGGGCTCGATGAAAGGTCCTTGGTTGCCCTAAGGTTACTTGCAAAGACAATGAATAAACCGAAAGTAAGGAGCTCCTATGATGAGCATCCCCTTTATATACATGAGCACAATGGTCCGTGCGTAAGGTATAGGGCCGGTTGGAGTTCTACTAAGTAATAGTCTGTGGAATGACATAGAACATCATGGAACAATATCTGCACATGATATGGATGAGTCAGAAGTCACGTGAGAGTGTAAGTATGAGTAAGCGAAAAAGAGTCATGACATTACCCCCCTTTCAAGGTCACATGTCCTCATGAGATGTGCATAAAAGACAGTTAGGGGTATCGAACATAGAATCATCAAACTGTTTGGATTGTTTGCAATATTTGAGGAACCCAGGGTCTGTGAATGTAGGGTGAGTGAGCACGCAGGGTGTGCATGTGCATGGCAGCTCATTGGGGAGGGTGACAAGACCTGACGATAATGATGGGGTGGAGAGAAGTCATAGATGAATACACATAGTGGGTTGGGCTGCCGTAGGATATAGACGATGGAATTTGGTAACTGCAGTTTGAGTGTGGGCCAGCTCAGTATACGGAATCCATTTGTCTTCCTTGACTGGGAACCCTTTTCAGTGGATGAGGTATTCGAAATGCTTGCCTCACTGACAGGAGTCAATGATCATCTTGACTTCCTGTTCAGGTATATCATCAACAAGGTCAGGTGGCGGCAGTAACAGGACGGGACCAGTCATTGGTGGGGTATACAGATGAAGGAGGGACTCATGGAAGACTGGATGAATGGCCTTCCACTTGTGAGGGAGATCTAGTTTGTAAGAGGCAATGCTGACCTTTGTGAGCATCTTGAAGGGACTGTAGCATTTCTGGTCCAGCTTCTTCATGAGTCTGTTGGTGCAGATATGAGTCGCTTCCAACCAAACCAAGTCTTCCGGTTGGTAATCCTTCATAGGGCATATTGCACAGTCATAAAACTTCTTCATGTCCTCATTGGCTAGCTGGAGGGCTTCGGCAGCTTGAGCTCTAAGCATTGTCATTTGCCTAGCAAAGTCCATAGCTGACTTGCTTCTGATCGACATATGCTTGTCCTCGTTGACTCAGGGTTCATGTCTGTAATTGAGCATGAATGGGGTTTGATGAGTCGTTGATCGAGGATTACTGTTGTGAGCAAACTCTGCCATGGGGAGCCATTCCTTCCAGTCACTTTGCCAATGGTTGATGTAGATCCGGAGGTATTGTTCGACCCATGCATTGTAGCATTCAGTCTGACCATCTGTCTGAGGGTGGAAAGCAGTGGAGGGATTGGGTGTGATGCCGAGGAGTTTTTGAAGTTTGGTCATGAACATTGATATGAATTGGGGTCCCCGATCTGAGATGATCTTCGAGGGGAGACCGTGGAGTTTAAAGATTTCATTGCAAAGTAAGGTGGCAATATCCTTGCTATTGATGATATCCCGAACACCGAAGAGTCAGATCATTTTTGAGAAGCGATCAATGATGACAAGTATGGCATTGCTTCTGTGTGACTCCGGAAGCGGGGATATGAGATCCAATGAGATATGTTCCCAAGGTTGTCATGGGATCTTGTTGGGGTGTAGTGGGGTATGGTGAGGCATTGTAATAGATTTATTCTTTTGACATGCCTCGCATCCTTTGATGAATCTTTTGATGTCTTTGGTGGATGTTGGCCAGTAGTATCATTCTTGGACCTTGCGAATAGTAGCCTGTATCCCAGGGTGTCCAGCCATAGGGTGGCTGTGAATATTAGTTAGTATTTCATTTTGGAGAGTGTTGTCCTTTGGTATGTATAAAGAGTCTTTAAAATGTATAAGTGAATCTCTAATGGAAAAGCGGGTATCATTTTGAGTGAGTGCTCATACTACTTTGGAGTCCTTTAGATGTTGTAAGTCCTTGATTCTTTTTGTTATGATAGATGAAGAAGAAAGAGATTGTTCAGCTACATGCATTGCTGTTAGCGTTCTCATGTCGATAGCATTGGAATAAATGTCTGTTGTGGAAGTAGGTAATTCGTTAATGTCTATAGAAAAAGAAATAAAATCCTGGTCGGATGTCAACGTGTTCTCCACAGCCATTGACATATTATTCTGCTGTAAAATAGTTGGAAAAATGATGATGCCTTTATTGTTGTCCTTCACCCCCTTTTCAAAGTCTGACCTCCAGGACAGAGGATCAGCAGGATTTGTTTTGCCAGAGCAGTGGACCAGAGTATAATGGAACTCTTGCATGATCTGGTTCCAGCAGGCCTGGCGACATGAAAGATCCTGCGGGACAGCAAAGTAGGTGAGGTTTTGATGATCCGTGAGGATCTCAAAAGGAATGTGGGTGTCCAATAAATACTGTCGCCAAGAGGTGATGGCTTTGATGATGGTGGCAAACTCAAGATTGGCCATGTGGTAATTGTGTTCAGCATTGGAAAGGGACCGTGACAGATACCCAATTGGATGCCAGAGCCCATTCTGATGTTGTGACAAAATGACTCCAAATCCTATGCCTAAACTGTCAGTCTCTATCTGGAACAGATCGAAGTCGGTGGCAAGGGAGAGGATGGGTGCATTGATAAGCGCATCCCGGAGAGTGTTGAAAGATTGTTGACAAGCGGTGTCCCACTCGAAGGGGTTTTTATTGCTGGTAAGGCGATTAAGTGGTTTGGCAATGGCTGCAAAGTCTTTGATAAATCAATGGAAGAAATTGAGGAAACCCAGGAAGGAGCAGACCTGAGTTCAGGAGGTGGAAGTTGGCCAGGTATGGATGGCATCAACTTTAGTCAGGTCGGTGGCAATGGTTCCATCGGAGATGACAAGTCTGAGATATTTGGTGGTTGTGGTCTCGAAGTTGCACTTGGTGTGTTTGAGCGAGAGTTTATGCTCATGAAGTCAAGATAGGACTTCTCAGACGACACGGCAGTGCTCGTCAAGAGTTTTGGTGAAGATCAAAATGTCGTCCATGTATATGATGACCACTTCCTTGGCAATAAGATTGCAAATAATGTGATTCATCATAGTCTGGAATGTTGCTGGGGAGTTTGTGAGTCCAAAGAACATGATGAGAGATTTGAAGAAACCCTGATTGGTCCGGAACACAGCCTTCCATTTGTCTCCTTCCTTCATATGGACATTGTTATAACCCCATCAGATGTCCATTTTTAAATAGTATTTGGCTCTGCGAAGCTTCTGCACAATTTCCTCAATGAGTGGGAGAGGATAGTGATTTTTGATTGTCACCTCATTAAGCTTCCAGTAGTCCTGGACGGGATGGAGTTTGCTGTCCTTCTTCTTGACAAAGAAGAAGGGAGATGCAAAAGGGGATTTGGAAGGGTGAATACACCTGGTGGAGAGGTTTTTTTTGAGGAATGCATCAAGTTCCTTCTGTTCTTTTAATGAGAGTGGGTAGGTTTTACAGTCAACCTTGTGTTCACCAGGTTTTAGTTTGATCATGTGGTCCCAGGGACGACGAGGGGGAAGCTCATTGAATGATTCTTTGGCGAATACATCATGAAAGTTGTGGTACTTGGCAGGAACTACTTGCTCGAATGGGACATCTTGTTTCCCTTGGTTCGCAGTGGCTGCAAGGTCAGTTGCCAACATGGCAATATATTTATTTTCGATCTGGAAAACATGGTTCTTGGGTTTGGCTTCTTTGTACTCCCACAAGGGTGTGGTTTCTGGTGTGAAACTGAGTTCCTTCGTCTGCCAGTCGATCTGAGGGTTGTATTGGCATAACCAATCAAATCTGAGAAAGACAGCCTGCGAAGAAAGGTGTGTGACCGAGAAAGGGATAGCGGATTGGTGGTCTCTGATAGCCACTTTTAGGTTGATGTAATGGGTAATTGCACCTTCTGTATTGGCGGTTCCGTCGGTGTTATAGATCAGTATAGCCTGCAGTAGGGGTTTCTGTTCAAAGTCATGCTCTCACATGAAGTTGATGTTGATTGCTAATGCCATACATCCAGAGTTGATTAAGGCAACTGCCTCAACCATCTGCCCCGAATCAGTTCCGAGTAAGATAGGGATCTCAAAAGTGTTTGGTGATGGCTTCTTTATGTGATATCAATGCTTCTGCATGAGTTCGAGAAGCATGAACTTGGCAGCGTCATGTGTAGTCCTCCAAAGGTCCGCAATTAGCTCAGCGTTGACCTCCGATAGGCAGGTATCATGGATGAAAGCTCATAAATGAGTGATAAGCTGTTCATCTAGTGTGTCATTTGCGATTTGCTTGATCCACTGCGTGGACCAAGGCTTGATGGTGGACTTCCACCCTTGATCCTTCCTTGTAAGGATGGTCATAGGTGGAGTCATTTCCTTCCTACTTACAACCTTGGTCTTTGTCTGCCTCTTGACTGCATGGGACCCAGACATCCTGACAGCTGTAATGCCCAAGAGGGACAAAGGTACATTTGGCTCTTGCGTGGCTGGCAAACTAGGACCTTGGCTGCTTTCGCAGTCTGAGATCTCTTCAATGTCTAGGAAAGAGAATTTGTTAGTAGAACGAGGGGAATTAAGCACAGTTTTCAGTACTGCTGCACCATCCTTAGGATTGGCATCCTGAGTGCCCCTGACTGTAACATTACAATTACAAATTCTAACTGCAGACGTACCTTGAGGGTGAGGGGATCTTATTTCTTGTTCTCATCACCAAAATCCATCTCATCTGTGTCTTTGACAGCGGCTTCCAGCTCTTCTAGTGAGGAATATTCAACATCCAGTCCACGCACTTTGATGCTCTTGGATCCAGCAGCTTTTTGCATATGGGTGGCACATGGCCATGTGGATGTCTTGCCTTTTTTGGCACACTGGAAGCAAGTTCCAGTTGCTCTCGCTTTGGACAATGTTACACTTGTGCAATGTCTAGTCCCAGTGTGTCCTCAAAGGCGACACAACATCCTATAGAAATCCTGGGGTTCTCTGCTGAGACTTGAGACTCAGGCAGGATGAGACTAAACACTGTGTATAATTGCACAGATCTAGCTGGGGAAATGTACATGACAACTATGAGCTACTTATACAGTCTGGAACCATCTCGGAATGAAAGGGAAATGGAACGGAACACATGGTATGTTACAACAGCCTTGTGGGGTCAGTGGTAGGAATGGGATAACACTGTCGCCAAAAAAAGGGGCGAAAGGAGGAGCAGAGGTCCATGACAGAAACAGTTCTAGAGACACATGGCCAGAGTTACAAAAGAGGAAGAAGAGATGAACAAGGTGAGTCAAGGATGGGGATCTCCATATGACCATATGGAGCATAGTCTTCAGGAAATAAAGTCCAGTAGCATTCTGAGGGTAGTCCATCCTCCGGATTCCATTCCAGTAGAGTGTTGGAGAGTTCTGATGGTTCTGGAATTCTGGAACCTTCGGAAATGCGGGAAGGCACTCTGGAAGTGTCAGAACTGCAGGAATCAGTTCTGGAACTTTCAGAACTGTGGATACTTGTAACATTACCCTCTTCTATCCGTTGAAGACCCTCTTCAACTCCTAAAGTCACCTCCTGCAGAGTCCCCATCATTGAAGATGACATTGTCATCATTGAAGTCTTCTGGGTCGAAGCATTCCGCAGATGAGTGCCCCATTCCATTACAGGAAGAACATCGGTTGGAGGGACATTCCCTTTGGATATGTCCCGGGGCTTTGTGCTGGCAAAATGGGCAAGTGTAAATAGGGCAGTCGGGTCGTAAGTGTTTGATGCTTCCACATTGAAAACATGTGAGTTTGTTGGACTTCCTACTTCTGCAAGTTGGTCCAGGGGTGGGTCTTGGGGGAATGGGAATGGGGTCGGGGACGGTGTCTCTTTCTGTTTTCCTTTTTCCTTTCCTCTGATTGGACTTGTGCTCTGTCCCTCACCTCCTTCAGTCAATGATAGAGACTTCTTCAGGCCATCTCGAATGGGTAAAACTTGGGTGGTTTGGGGGACGGAGGTCATGGCCAATCCTTCTGCCATTTGTAGGGCTGCGTCTTTAATTCTCCTCTTGGCCATGGCAATTCCTCCAAGCAATAGTTCAGTGCTTCCCATGATGGGGGGGGGGTTCTGGGCATGGCTGGTCCCATTAAGTTTCTCGACAATGGGGGTGAAAGAGGGTGAAATGGTGAGGTGGTCATGGGCAAGGTCCAAGAGGTAGTTTTCCCCTTGTTCCTCAGTGAGGGCTTGGAGGAGGGGTCGGAGATAGGGGGCCAAAGCAACTCTGGAGAATGTATTGATGATTCTGAAAATTCCGAGGTCTGCAAGGGTTTGACAGATCTGGATTCATCCTTCAGCCAAAGAGTGTTTGAGTGCATAATCGAGTGATTCTGCTGGTGTTGGATTTCTTCGAGCTCTTTTGTGATTGAGTCAGACAGAGAGTGAGAGTCATTGAAAGGCTGCAATAAGGGGGGGAAGATGGGTGCTTCATCATAGAGGGGGTGTGAGATGAGGTAGTGGTAGAGGGCTGGGCATTCAAGAATCAATACCAGGAGGGTGTTTCGAAAAATAGGGGGGAGTCTATGTCCTTGGACAGGAGGTAGTTCAGGAATGAAGATTCTGGACATAAGAGGGGGTATATAAGGGGTGTGGGATTCATGGGGAGATTCGAGGGAGTATTCATGAGGTGTGGTCATTGTTCTGGGATTTTCAGAGTTTCCTTGATCATTTATAAACCTCCAAAGTTTCTAGGCCATTTTTGAGATTAGCTTCTGGTTCCCATGTGTCATCACTGGAACCATATCCTTTCCACCGGATGTGGAATTGACGGGCTCCCTTTCTTCCCCTATGGGCAACGATCTTGTCTATTTCCCACTCCTCTTCTCCATCAATTAGTTCCAAGGTAGGTCAGGAGAAGTTGGTTCCATGTTCCCATGTTTCCACATAAGGCGTTAGTAGACTGGCATGAAACACTTTGTGGATTTTCCATGTTGGGGGAAGGCAGAGTTGATAGGCTATGGAAGAGATTACTTTGTCAATTTTGAATGGTCCCTCTCATTTGGGGGCTAGTTTTCTAGCTGGGTAGTTTGTTTTTAGATTGGTTGCTTCCAACCATACTCTATCTCCAACTTTCTATGGGGTAAATGTGGACCTTTTTCATCTTTCCATAAACATTCTTGCTCGTTCATGTGCTGCTAGTGCCTCTTTTCAAGAGTCTTCCAATTTGGTTAACCTATTTTCCAATTCCGGAACAAATGTTTTTCCGATTGGTGGATAGGCTCGGGGTTGGTATCCCATGATTAGTTTGAATGGGGATTTCCGAGTGGAGGAATGGGTTGCTGAGTTGTGATGAAATTCAGCTAATGGAAGGAGCAGAACACACTGATCCGCAGATCCATTGCAAAAGATGCGGAGGTAGGTTTCAAGTTCCTGATTCATTCGTTCAGTTTCTCCATCTGTCTGGGAATGGTAGGCAGATGATAGGGCCACATCATACTGGAGTAGTCGTGCTAGTTCCCTGGTGAAGATAGATGCGAATTGGGGGCCTCTGTCTGAGATGATTCTGTCATGGAGGCCAAATCTCTTAAACACATGGTCGAAAAAGAGTTGGGTGATTCCTTGTGCATCAATGGTTTTGGAGCAAGGGCAGAAAATTACCCCCTTTGAAAGGCCATGGTCAACCATGACCATGACAGGGTCAAATCCCAAGACAGGAGGGAGTCCCGAGATAAGGTCAATGGAGATTTGTTGAAAAGGTCAAGATGCTGATGAGCTTAAGGGCATCAGAGGGGGGGATGTAGGATGGGTGTTTACTTTGTTCGCTTGGCAAGTAGCACAACCTGCGATGAAGCATCACAGAAATGTGGACATTCCTGGCCACCAGAAGTCTTTTTCCAGGGCAGCTAGGGTTCGGAAGTGACCCATGTGTCCACCTGCTGGGGAGTAGTGTAAATCATGAACTAGTTTTTAGCGAGCAGGTTCAGGAATAAAGAGGCGTCCTTGAAAACAAAGTTCTTGATTTACAAAGGTCCAATCGGACAGCTTTGTTCTCGGAAGTGGGGTGGTGTCATTATACATTTTCTCAAGTGCGATGAGAACAAAAGGATCAGAAGGAGTAGATTTTGCAATTTTATCTGTTAAAGCGAGGTCGATCTGTTTACAGAATAGGTCTTTTGGAAGGAGAACGACCTCAGCATTGTCTGATTCAGTGGATATGTCGTCTTTTCTTGAAAGGGTGTCGGCAGGACCCATGTGTGTTCCTGGTACATGTGTGAAAGCGAGGTTGAAGTCTTGGAGGAACATTTGCCATCAAGCATGGCATCATGATAGTTGATGGGGGGCTCTGAAGTAGATGAGGTTTTTGTGATCGGTGAGTATTTGGACCACATATCAAGCTCCGAGTAGATGGTGTCTTCAGTCTTCAAGAGCATAGATAACTGCCAGTAGTTCTCTGTCGTATATATCATAATTTCGTTCTGCACTCGACAGAGTGGTTGATCTGTATGCACATGGGTGGAGGTCGCCATTGGAGTCCTTTTGCATGAGGAC
>JBBPMF010000515.1:0-24420 GCA_038090175.1 Austroboletus eburneus | reverse complement strand
CAAGGCCGTATGTATGCTCATGTTCTAAAGTTGTCGCAGGGGACACCGCTCTCATACTTTCCTCGGTCAAGTGTATCGTGGGGGATTCGTCCACGGTCCAACGTGGCGGCGCATACCTGAAAAAGTGGTCTCCTGGCTGGAAGCAAATGCAGACGTCAGATTACCGGAGGCGTAAGGACCGTGGCTATCCATCAAAATGGTCTACGTCAGGAGGGTGGGACCCAAAGTCGTGTCGTACATACATACGATCGGATTGTCTAGAACGTTTGTATGAAGTCGTGGTAACCATCTTGTAAAAATTGAATAGGCAAAGAACGTGAACACCGACTCCTTGCCACACCCCTCGTAACATGTACCTTTGCGATTCAATCAGACGTCACGGTGTCTAGAACCGTTTCAAAAATAAATATGATACATAGTCATGGAACCAGGCGAACAACATGAACACCGGTTCCTTTCCTTTCCAGTGACCCCCTCGTAGCGGAGCGCAGCCTTCACTCACATAGCGAAGAACCAGAAACTCGGGTTACAGGTTTTCTCACCACAGAACACGACCATCCACACAGGTTCACCAAGAAAAGACGAGCCAATGACCTATCCTACAGTCTAAACAATTCCCTGCCAAGTTATGAGCAAGTTCATGTACCGACTGAGCTCCCATCGCTTTGTCATTTGGTATGCCTGCAGCAGCTCCCTCGTGCATTTGATGATCACGAGGATGCATATCACTATACTGTTTATGACCTGGAGAATAACGTCTAGCATTTCCGTTCAAACATAGGAGGTCAAAATTCCGTTGCACGGTACGAATACCTCAGTATTCGACTGTCGAACATTGCGATGGAAAGCAAAAAGTACAATGGCAGTCAGCTGATTTGGCACTAAAACACTTGTTCGGCGATTCACGCACCCGGAAAAATCCTTGGGTTGTTGTCGATGACACCCGAGAGGACTCCGTAGACAATCTCCAACATAAAAACGACGATAGAACCACGAATCCGGTCTTGATCGATCATTCACGACCCATACTCGAAGGAGCATCATCACTGTCGTCGTTTCATTTAAATATCCCATTTGAAAACGATGCGAGCACTCACGGTCAGCTGAAAAAAGAGACAACACTCATTCATCCTACGATGATCCAGACTATCTCGCCTTGAAAGGGATTATGGGAAATGATATCCTATTCAGAAAGCAAGCATTCATACAACTGTTTTGTGTGTGTGTTGATAGTCGCGTCGACGAGGTCCTTCTGATAAAGAAGGGAGATTCAATACCTACTTCTATGAACACGAGCAGAATTTAGCATGAACTTTCGTCACCTTGTTAACAGTAAAACCTGCGTACAATTTTATACATACCTAGGAAAGAGGCTGCTCCCAACTTGAGTCGCATTTCGACGGCGAAGCACACGGAGAGACATACCAACAAAACCGTTGAACCTGGTAATAGGAATCGATTCCGGTATATGTCCTATGACCAACGTGGACTCCGGACTCACGCGACGTAGCGAAGGCCACAATAACGAATCTACGAGTAATTGAGCATCTCGACACACCGAGGAATTTGACTCGTACGACAACGAATAGAATTATTACCCAAGTCCAGGGTCTGCCCTGTCGTTGAACTATCGGAAATGTATCTGCATGGCAAATATTAACTTGCTGACCCAGATGTATTCTATCTATACGGATCATCAGCAAGGAGAACAATATCATAGGATGGCGGCTGTACTTCTTTGGTGAATGTAAGGACTGACAACACATCTAGATGTCGGTATTTTTGTAGCAACTCCTTACAACACGCCGTAAACAGCAATAGATCTTTAGCGTGACTGGTGCATGTGGGGAAGCATACATACCAGATACATAATTATTCAGGAAAGCGTCATTTACGGTCCGTAAGGAAGAGGAAATAGTTTTTGTAGAAGGCGATGGGACGAGAGCGATAAAATGTGGTGGGAGTGCTGTTGAGCTGTAAGGCCAAACCGCCGCGGACCGAGGAGGACGTTATGACGCTGGCTGCGACAGTGAATGCAGCATTTGCATACCGGAGTGAAGGCTGTTCGTGGCGGGAGGTGGGTTGGTGCCAGCCCGCGTGCTTGGAGAGCGGGGTCTATACGTAACGCAATGGCATCGTCATCGTCAACGCCAGAGTCAGCTCTACAGGCTTTCATTTCGAGACACCGTACCCTCCTTGCAGAAGAGTCTGATGCAGAGATCGAACGCAGCTCCCAGATCCCCAGTAATTCGTCAGAAAAACTTCTCGAACAGCACAGTCTCGTACTCGGTGCGCTTGATGTTGTGTCGGCCGCGATCGGGCTTGGCAGAAAGACGTACGTGATCGCGTTCGGTCGCAGCATCCTTGTTGACGGCGCACAGGTTCATATAACTGGAAAGACCATCTGCATACCATTCTTTGCCATTGTTTCCCCCACATACCCTCAGGGTCGTCTATTACCACGATGAACCTAGATATTGCATTTACACGGTCATGTTGTTACTTAAATGGCAAGTAAGTTAAATCAACGAAACAGGGCGTTGGAATGGAGAATAGGGGCCGACATACAGCCAGCAAGTGGACGCAACGGGTCTGAGTCCCTTAAAGTTAGGGGTGGAAACCGACGTACTAGTTTTCGACGCGTTGGGTAGCTGCGTGTATCATTTGACATGCTCAAAATTGGAAATCAGTGGGCGAGGCATGCATCTCAGTCCAACTTGATACTTGAACGTGGTAATGACCGGCAACTTTTCAAAGTCCGGGGGGTTCCAGCCCTCGCCAAAGTACATTTGCAAAAGCACACAACAAGTGACCTGCCACAGTAGTAATTTAAATGCTGAGCCTCGTTGCGCGCGTCATATAATTAAACGCCGACTCACGCACTTTGAGTTGCAGATATTTCGCAGCTTTTGGAAAATGGACAGCAACACGCGTGTTTGGTCCATCAAGAGTAATATCGTCGCCTGCTCAGACCCTGCCCCGCCAAGCTAGCATATTTCTGGCACATGCCATTCAACAAGGAACGTACCCTATCTAGTCGAGTGGAAACTACCCTTTACGTTCAATGACGGTGACAAAAAACCTCGTTGTAGGGCGCACCCCACGAAATCCTGTCGCCGTAAGGTCGCAACGTGTGTATGTGGGAAGTGATCCGTGGGAGAACACGCAGAATTGATTCTTGCAGATACTAACTGGAAGAGGGGATATCATTGACGTACCCCAAAAAAGGGGAAAATGATATGACCCACGCTGCTGCTCAGTCATGGGTACTTCCTCAACAGGAGAGCTGGCGGCGGGTGGCGATGGGGTAGAGGGGCCTTGGTTGTATGGTGGCTGATAGCACAAAATGAGTACAAAAATGGAGGTACTTGGGAATTCGAAGAAACTCATAGCCATTGCGTAAAAGCAGCCTCAGCGGCTCGCCCCACTTGCCTAGTTTATGCAATTAAGTACAATGGTCGTGGAGGCAGTTTTTTTTTTGGAGGGAGATCGGAGAAGTTCCTCTAGCTGAAATCTAGGCGGAAACGTGCCGTGATTGGGCCTCTATGTCCACCCAAATTCCTCGTAAAATTCCACAGAACTAAACCCAAGATACCGATCAATTTGTTGGTAACTCACTTAAAATAACTGACTAACCAAGCTAAGGCTCTTTTCTCACTGGCGGTCACATCAGATATTTGATGCATCATTCATTCGGTCCTTTCCGTCGAGATCAAAAGCGAAGTATGATTTCGAGTTCGAGGCATTTGCCGTATCAAAATTGATAGTTGGCGCCAACCGAGATCGCGATTGTAACGGGCCAAATATTGCTTTGTTCATCGACATACCTAGACACCCGTAAAGGACAGCTGAGAGTTGGCAGAAGACATGGCCCAGGCACTTAGGCCCTGAGCCAGGCCCTCAGGCAGCTCGTTCGCTTGCCATATTCGTGAATTCTAAGGTATTCCGAACTTACCAGTAGTAGCGCTCACAGTGCTGGCGTTTTGACGACGTTACGTTTAATATAGTTGCGGAGCAAAAGTAAACCCGTCGTAAAGTATTTAAAAAAAGGGGACGAGGACTCACCGGGTATGCACCTACCATGAACAATGGACTCTCTTTCAAGTGCCAGCTCGCCACGGTGGCAATAAGCTGCAGTGCTTTGAAACCGCTAAAGCTGATGTAATCAACGTGGGAGACGAAGCGAACAAACTTGGCAAGATGGAACCAAGTTCCTTCTGTCTTCCCTGTCTTGGCTCAACACAATGCCCTCTGACCATCTGACCGTCGTACCACCGCTCTTAGACACGGCAGGCGCAGAAGAACTGCAGAAATCGGGGAGAACTCTTCACGCAACTTCAAGTCCACTGAATGAAACCTATGCAGTGTATCCAGCTTCTTTGGTACGAGAACAAGCGTGTCAGGTGTTTTGGGTTGAACTTACTCGTTGCAGCTCGAGAATCTATCAGAAAAGAATCATGTATTCAGCCCAGATGATCAGCTCGTCTATTTTGTGAGTTCGGAGGCCCTCCCGCTGTCTGAGCGTCGATTGGTGTGTTGCTCGATCCTGCTTTGATCCCACCCTCTTTATCATTATGACCTAGTTCATTGGCGATACTTCCATCATCTTTGCTGCATGGCAAAACTTTCTGAAATCGGAGACGCAAAGGGGTGCTGACCTGTGAGGATTTTGTTTTGGGACACTGTCTCGATTAATATCCTCCAAGACTTCAGGACGAAGCAAGTCAAAAAATGATGCGCAAACTTGCCCTTGATTTTGTCAACTTTTCCAAAGAGTGCTGGGTACATACGGCGGTACGTGTCTTGTGAGTTCCACAAATCGAGATATGAAATAAATCTGCCTAGCAGTCCTCTGCTGAAGCCCGTCAGGTACCCAGTGATCATTATAGAACACTATACACGTGCCTATCACTTTTTGTAATTCTTTATGTCCCCGAGTTTGGACTCGAAAATGCTCCCGTTGGAGACGACCTCATGGAGTGGTTAAACACCCATTTCATCGAACCTTCCACTGAAGAAGGAGATCACTTATCGACCCTAGAGAACCCTTGGGTGGATGAAACATTTTGGCCATATCTAACCAGGTTTGATTCCAATGTTTGTTCTATCCTTTTCTCATCTCCTCTCAAGGGCAACTCTAAGGGGTCTGAGTAAAGCCGCCACATTTTTCCTGGGTACCCTGTCTGCCCATCCGTCTCAAAATTTACGGAGGCTGTCACAGGCCCTGATCCCATTACTTAATACACAGCCTAAACTACAGGCGTATGAGACCGAGCGCGCATTTGCGTATGCATCTCATAGGTGGAGAGAAAAGGTCAAGGCACTGCGCCTCGATCTTGATGGGGTTCCTGAATCAGACAGACGTGATGATTACGAAGATTGGTGGGATCGTTTTAGTGACATAGTTGGCATATTGGAAGGCCGCGGAGAAATAATCCAGAAGGTTTGCGAAGAGCTTGGCGCTGACTGGAAGGAGGTTTGTGTTGCCTGGGGTGTGTTCGTGGATTCAAGGCTTCGGAGACAGGATCTACCGTGGGTCTAGCTGAACGCTTTCTTTTACTCTCTGCTGACCTTCCCTTGTAAACAGCGATGTTATAACACAGGTTCTCGAAGACATGCCACCAGATCCGACTAACTCGGAGGACATGATTCATGCTGCGCTTTTCACAGGGGATCCGTTGAAAGCATTGGATCATGCTTCAAAACTGGACCCTTGGCTAAGCGCCCATCTGGCGGACATGATGGAGCCTTTGGGCCTGGTTGACAAAGATCTGAATGACGAGTAAGTAGATTGCAACTTTGTCTCTCGAAACAGATAAGCGAATCCAGTGCAGTTCAGGATTAACGCCCAGGAACTTTTACGTTCTTTCTTATGCTCAGTACCTGCATGCTGACTCCACTTTGTGGAGAATTACGGTGGCGTATATGTTTTCGTGTGGGAAAATCGGTGCAAAAACTGCGGACGAAGTGCTGGTGCGTGTCCCACTAAGATTGCACAGCGTCGGGTCCACGAAGGCCCCCGAAAGTAAAGCCGACGAAGGCTCGAGGAATGGGGATTTATCTGGTATAATCAAGGATTTGAACGCAACCTGCCACGAGTATCAGCGTGAAAACACCAGGAGAAGCATTTGTAGGGTTGAGTCACATTAGCTGTGTCGCGGACAGATTGCTCACCTTTCCATGGTACAGATTGCTGCCCGAACATTCGTGCAGAAGAAGGAATACGGTCTTGCCCTATCATATTGTTCTTCGGCCGAAGACTGGCCTGGTCTTGGTCTTGTAGTTGATCGTATATTACAAGAATGTATCCACGCAGGTTCGTCACCCAGCGCTCTGAGATGTTCTTGTCTGAAGTGTCTTTAGGATCAGAACAATACACCAAATACGTCCTCGATATTGCTCCGTCGCTCCAGGCCCTCCGCGCGAATGCTGGGACACATGGCGTTTTTATCCACCGTTTGATATTCGCTGTTCGATACGCCGAGTTTCAACAACGGTTGTCGAATAGGGATCTTCAGAACGCTGCTTGGGATCTTGTGAAGATATTCCAAGAGGAAATTGCGCCAAAGTCCTGGTGGGGGGTTTTGCTATGCGATGCTGTTCAGCTTTTGCAATATGGCAAGTATTTTCTCATGTGGCGCAGGTGGCTGTTCGGAGTTGACTCAGCCACATTCCAGAGCCAAGCCCGCTCTTTTCCTATGCCAGCGCGTGTATTTTACTCTATCGCCTTGATGAAGTTTGCGCCAGGACGGCGCAAGGGTCAGGGGAAGATTACCTCAGGATGCTGGAAATGAAGCTCCGCATTGACGGGCGGCAAGCTATCCATGAAAGGCTGCAAGTAGTTCGTCTCGCCCTTGCAAAATACTTTGCAAGATGCGCCATGATTGGAACAGGAGGCACGCGGATCATTGATAGGAGGGTGGGTTCTGCTGTGTAAAATTGTTTCAAATGTTTGCTCCTGTCTGCACGGTTTACATGTCGCTCTCGCAGCAACCAGAGTTGCAGCTGGTGAGTTCTACGTGACGTATTACGAATGACATAATATCCGCTTTAGCCACCCGGCTGTACTGCTTAGCACTAGTTCGCTGATCCTGGTCTAGTTGCCTCGTGCCTGGGTGAAGATTTAACGTGCCAACTAAGGGGTACCTTATGGCGGGCGGGCTTGATTACTGCTGTGCCTCGCAAAACACCTCTGGCACTGTCAATGTACCTCGGGTGCTTAGCCGCACTCAGCGCCATTCTTTCGTTCTTTACTATGGGATACTAAATTTGGGTACGACTCTCAGGGTCTACTGCCTCCCCCTCTCGGCTTTTGGGACCTTGTTTTCTCCGGCCCTCATGTCCGCCGCAATCGGCATTTTATCACTATTCACGTCTTAATTTCGACGCCGGCCTTAGGACAGCGTTTTCACCCTGCCAGGGCGGAAACAAATGCGAAACTCCGTGTGGTAAGACGTTCAAGGACCTCATCTCGCGGAGTGTTCTCGCCGAGGTCCCCATTTGTACGGGTGGGGAATGAAATATCCTTTCCCCCTTATCCCTGATCTTCCTGGCCTTCCCTGGAGCTGATGGCATCTCACAGCCTCCGGCTTCTCGGGGCCCTCGAGAGATTTTGCGGCAGGAACGACCGGCACGCCGTTTTTTTATGACTATATTGAGGCTCTGCTTTTTTCTTGGGTTCTGGGTCGGTTTGTCCTGAGGAGAATGTCGCTGAGATTGGCAAGTGATGCCCGTTCTGTTCATATTGCCACTGCTTCATTTATCAGGTTCTCTGCGCAGGTTCGCTGTACTTGCTGCTACCTTTTTATCTGAGTTTGCGTTTGCACGAACATCTCCACAGGGCCTTATTAGGGCATTTCTTGAAAGTATTTATACTCGGCAAGATGGAGAACGTTGGTATCAGAATCACCCCGACATCGTTCGACTAGAAACTCTTAAGATGTGCTACAACGTCATCCAGTACTACGAGTACAACTGTGGACACACGTCCATCGTCAGAAGGCAGAAGGTAAGTTCGATGCTCATCGTCACCCTTGGCCGACTGAGGACACGGGCCGACAGGTCGACTGCAATGAGAAGGCGTGCCGGTTGAGCTATAGGCACGAGGCGCAGCCGCATGACTGTCAGAGGTGCAAACAAGGGTGAGTCATGTGCGTGTCTGTCGGACTTTTTGCGCTGACAGTGAGGCCAGAATGCTTCCGGACCAGAGCATCATTACGGATACACGCAGCGCCGCGTGTTCGCGCTGTGGTGGCCACACAAACGGCCATTGAGTCATTGGCGTCGTATGACACGCGAGAGCGCGTAATGGTCGAGCCAATTTTCTATGATGTAATTGGGTAATGGGTTGCTTTAGAGGGCAATGTGCGAACGGTACATATTATTTAGTGAAATAGATATGGATTACTCGGGCGAGGTAGATCAGGACAAGCCCGACAAGGCACCGATGGTTGTCATTCACAGGGGCCAACGGTGCCGGAAAGGGGAGTTGATTACATAACGGTAGAGTGAATGCCGTGGAGGCTGTCGTGGATACCCCTCACACCGCTCGACGTCGCCATTTTGTCCCGCTCATCGTATCGCTCGTCGTGGATGTAGCCATGGGCGACGACGGCTACTCTCCATCTGTGTGGGACTCCGCCGACCACTCTGACCCAAGCAACCCCGGACATGCGCCCTATGGACTCTTCCGGCCTGGTAACAACTCCAACTTGCATGAATCCGCAACGACGCCCGCATTCACCTCCCCGCCAGCCAAGCCATCGTCTCCGCCGCCTCGATCGAGTTCCGACTCGCTGGGGCGATCGTCTATGTCCAAGCGACCAGATAGCATCGCCGTCACCGTCGACCGGAAGGACGCTCTGTCCAGTGACGTAGCAAGCCTGGTCGAACCCAGCTTCGACGAGAATGTTCTCAGAGCACTGTGCGAATTAGACGTGAGTCGTGCTGCATTGGGTTTGCATCTGGCTGCGTGTTGATACCTGCGCATGGCAGTGCGGCGTACCCCTGCTGCTGGATCGAATAAAACAGAGCATGGTATCCTGTCGGGTCTGTGGTAGTTCTTCCCGCACTTGCAGGCGTATGGCGTGATCCTGACTTTGATCTATAATTACAACAGGAGGCTTCGGTCTTTTTCAAGAAGCGAGCCGTCCTTGAGGAGGAATATGGAAAGAGCCTGCAGAAATTGGCTCGCAGCACATCGGAGGTTTATTCCATGAACGATGGAAAGGCCGGGTAGCGCATGTTGCATATCACCGCAAGCCCGAGCTGATACGTTTTCGTCCTCAGGTCTTTTGTGCATGCGTGGCAGTCTTCTATGAAGCTCCATGAAGTTATGGCCGACAATAGAATGAGGTTTTCTCAACGCCTGAACGAAATGAGCGACGAGCTCGCTTCTTTGGCAAAGGAAGTTGATAAAAATAGGAAACATGTTTGTTTTTAGAGATTTGTCCTTCAGGGACACCTTCTGATCCGAATACAGACAAAGGAGTTGGCAAGCCGCTACGAGCGTGCACTTCAAGAGGCGGAAATGAATATGGAAAAGAGCAAATCTCGGCTTGACATGTCGTCCGAAGAACTGGAACGTGTTCTACTCCAGAAAGAAGGCGAACCGCTGAACGAGAGTGCGCTACATGCGAAACCCCCTGGGGTCTTGGGGGGGAAACGCGCACTCGGAAAGGCAGTCGCCAAAGGTGGACTTCTTTTGAAGGGCAAAAATCCCGGAAATGTGAGTTTCGGATCTCGCTTAGGTTTGGTGGAGCCTGATGATCGGCTAGATTCAACGCCAGGAAGATGATATCCGGTCACGTGTTTCGAGTGCATCGGACACCTACCGGAAAGCCTTCACCGACACCCAAGCCATGCGACAAGAATATTTCAATTTTCAACTTCCTCGCATTCTGCGGGTGCGCATGCGCCCACTTTTTGCATCGTGCCCAGTGCTCATTACACGTGCAGTCCTTAAAGGAGTGTGCTGATGAAATCGATCTCGGAACGCAGTACCACCTGACAAGATACGCCTTCTTATTTGAAAGTATCGTGCTTAGTGACGGGTCAACCCTTGTTCCGATCTCACCGGATGAAGGCAAGCATGCTCAAACATTCGTTAGCCCTAGTTCCTAACATGGCAATCAAAGGGACTGGTCTCAAGACACTCATCGAATCCATTGACAACCGTTCAGATTTCAAGACATACATGCAAAATTATGCATACGCTCGTGGTGGGGTTGTTCCTCGGGGACCACGACGGGAAGGTCCTGCGGAAGAAGGCTTCGTACGTGTTCATTATTAATTCATTTACTCGAGCGTTATTCGATCCTCGTTTCATTGACAGCTCCCACCTCTGCCGACGCTGGGCGGCGGCTATGCTGCTGTGCAGCATCCGGTGGTGGCGAGCAATGTCTCCCACCCACCAATAACTGATCGTGGCCAACCCACGTTTGGTATTGATCTAGCGGAACAGATGGCCAGAGACAACGTTGAAATCCCACATATTCTAGAAAAATGTTGTGCGGCGATAGAGAAGTATGGTCTGCACTCACAAGGGATCTATCGCATCAGCGGTATGGCCAGAAAGGTCGGCCTACTTAAAGAACGACTGGATAAGGGTAAGGAGCTCATTTGTTGTCCCAAGCGGATGGTTGACGCTATTCGTCAGACATGGAGTCTGTAGATTTGAACTCGGATGAATGGACATCCGACATCAACAATGTGACCAGCGTACTTAAACTGTGGTTTAGGGAATTGCCAGTCCCTCTTCTTACACTAAATCTCCATCAAGGCTTTATAGATGCTGCCAGTAGGTCGCCAGTTGTTTCGCTTCTTTCATCTTGATAAAGAAAATTAGAAATCGAGAACGACCGTTTGAGGCATATTAGGCTTCATGAACGTGTCAATGATCTACCAGATCCAAATTATGCAACACTGAAGTACTTCATGGGTCACTTGCACAGGTCAGTCATCAACATGCAAGCATGTATCGTACTGACACGTGGCGAATACACAGGATTGCACAGTGTGAAGCCGGCAACTCGATGTCGATTCAGAACCTTGCTATCGTTTTTGGACCAACGCTGTTTGGTCTATCAGGGAATGGTAGCCTCTCTGGACATGGGAACGGTGGTATGGCAGATGCGGCCTTCCAGAACAAGGTGACTATCTTCTTTCTTGGGAGCAGCATTGAGCTTATGCACTGTGAAGGCCATCGAGACAATTTTGGAACACTACACGGATATATTTGTGGATGAGTCAGAAGGAGGGGCATAGACTTTTTTTTCCTGCTTCTACTTCCTCCACTTCCTCTTGTCCTTTTTGACGTTTTGACGTTGACTACTACCCAGCCTCGTGATACCCCATGAGACGCGTCTCCATGGTTTCATTCTTATTAGAACGTTTTACCCTCCGTCGTATGTCTGATGGCGTCGCCACACCTGTTTGTGCTTTCCCTTCCTTTGTTTTTTCTCCCCCATTTCCCACTTCCTATTGTCTTTTTCTTAGTATTTTTATGCACGGCTTAGTTCGGATCAGGATCAACGTGAATATATGTACTGTCAGTCCAACACTGTAATGAGCACCTCTTTTTCTGGCTCTTACGTGGCTGTGCTGCTCCCAAGACAAGTGTCGTGATGACGTTTCTTATTTTAACGTTCAAATCCACAGTAGGGTACGAGCCTGGCGTGTTTCCCTCTATGCAGGGCCCGAGGATCGGACGCAAATTGTCAAATTGTCAATGACAGCGATTAATTTAATGACGTGTAGGCAAACAACGCGGCGGGCGAGTGCTTAAAATGAGGGTGCCAGTTCTATTACTGAGCAAGCAAAGAACGTGAACTTTGTGCGACGTAGTCGAACCGAATTGACGTTTTGCGGTAGAAAGAGAAATAAAGAATACAATGACGTAAGGATTGCGAAGAAAAATCGACATCTATATTGTTGTCTACAAGACAGTAGGGTGTGAGAGAGATTACACTTCGTACAACACCGGAGTCATGGTCACAGCAAAACACAGCAACACGCCTTTTTTTCTCCACCACCCCAAAACTGCTATTGGTTCCACAGCTTTTTTGGCAGGAAGCAACCCACCCACAACGTCAACCCGGACATGGCCATCATCACGCAATACGCGAGGTAACCACCCAAGACGTTCTTTTCGATGCTCAACGAAAATGCAGAGTTGACCGCCGCGGGACCGACGGCGCGGACGAACGATACGACCATTTGCGCGAGGCCGTTGGTAGCGCCAATCGAAGCCTTGTTCGGCGCAGCCGCACCAATGTACATGAAGGTAATGCCTGATTGACCATGAACGTGAGATAGAATCGCGTCGTGGCGGAGTTGGAAGAGCTCACCAAAAGTAAAACAGGAAAATATGAGCAAAAGAATCTGGAATCCTACGAGGAAATAAACGAAGGGACCCAAACCATATATCCGTGCTGCGGCGTTGATTACAGGAAATAGTGCTGTTATAGGGAAGCAGAGGGAAACGGTAACGAAAAACAAGTTTTTGGCACCAAGCCAGTCGTACATGGGTGCAAAGACAATGCACTGAATGATACCACCTGCTATACCCCAGAGTGCCAATATGTTCCCGATCGCCGGTGGGTCGAGATTAAGACCGCCCATTTTGATGGGCATCGCATAGAAGACCGGAATAATCGCCCGAAACGCTATGTCAATGAGGGAATACGTGGCATAACTTCCAACTGCGATTAAAACTCGGTGCGTGAGAAGGGCACGGAAGGGTAGTGGCTTATCAGCCGTTTCCGTTACTACGCCTTCACGGGAGCCATCAGCCTGTTGATCAGTATTTGACTTGTGACCCTTGGCCTTTCCCCCAAATAGAAACTGCTTCCATGACATTTGGGGCTTGGTGGTCTGGATGAAAGGAGTCAACCATATTCCTTCTAACTCAAGTCAAACGAACCTCAGTCAGAAAGAAAAGGGTGATGAGCCACGAAAGAGCCGAGACAGTTGCGGGAACAGCACAGGGCAAAAAGTAGGGGTATTCTTTGAGAAACTCGGAACCACCGAAAATATTTGGGAATCTCTCAGCAGGTCTAGCCAGAGACCCACCGATAAGTGGCCTTGAAGCGTATTCAGCACCAAAAGAAACACTTTAATATGTCGTAAACGAACCCCACTGTCATGCCAAAAGCCCAAGTGATCGGTAAAATACTAAAAGCCTGTGCGATATTCGTAGGATCGGTAATCTCGATTGTCATGCTCTTCATCACACCGATATTCCCGTTCAGAGCACCGTTAAGACACCGGCTATAAACATTTCATCAGCGCGTCCGGAAGGGGGTATGATATACGTGTTCCTACCTACCTGAGTACGAGACTCCAAAAGGTTTTGGACAGCCCGAAACCCCACATGGATAGTGATAGTCCGAACAGCCCCGTCAAAAGAACGGGTTTGCGACCGATCTTGTCAGATAGACGACTCCAATGAAAAATTATACATGCTTCAGTCAGGAAGAATAGAGAAGCCTAGTGGCGTTTGGGATCTCGAAGGGATAGAGGATATGAACAACTAACCATCAATCCAACATAGTACCCCACACGAGAGTCTTTTCCATCAGTAACACCAATGTCCCTTATGAGCTGCACGAGAGCCAATAGTCACAGTACGTGTAGGAATGGCACGGAACAAACCCTACCTGAGGGAGGAACGGTGCTATGACCTGAAACGTCAGTGGCTCTGCAACTTGAAGGAGCAGTAATATGGAAAATTGACGCCATGGGAGGGGTGTCCTCTGTCTCTTGTTTTGTGATTGAGTTTGTTGAGACTGGTCCGTTAAAAGGGGCGTCTCCTCGTCTGGTAGCTGGGCCTGGGACATGGCAGTTGTCAATAGAGAAGATGAGTCAGGTTCCGGAAGTAAACATGACTTTCTGTTCCCGATCAAATTGCTTAGAAGTATGTCATCTTAGGTCAGCAGTCGTCGCAGCGAAGGTGGCGGATTCATGAGTAGACTTACTTAGTCTACAACGCAGCCAGAGAACTCTCCTTTGTAGAAGAAATCCGGTATACTTATTGTCTTACAAGGGTGCGTTTGGGGAGCCTGGATTCATACGACTATCAGCGCAACCGTGCGATTCAGATCGAGTATGGAGGCGGCTTCTCAGGCGGCTTTACATAAGTGTGAAAACTAGGTGTGCGACACCTAGTTGTTAGTCAGTACGAGAGAGGGAACTGAGGTAAGGTGCGCGTCACTTAAACACCGCTACTTTTGTGCAACTAATTTTACTCCTTCAAAAGTATATTTTTTTTAAATCTGTCTTGTGAAAATGCTCTACTTTATGGTACGAAGAGATCCTCTAGAGGGATTTTCAAAATACTTAAACGTGAGCGAGCGAAAAAAAATTATGAAGGCCAGATTGGCGTATATTGTTTCAAAGGAACTATTGGCTATCAAACGCTCTGGAACTCGCCTGTGTGATTGATTGAGCTCCGAGTCTTTGCGTAAAATTATTGCATCCAGGTTTTTCTCCTCACCTTCCAACTCCTCAATGTTGTCAACTTGTCATTGTCCGAATTTATCCACAGTCATCGATGTCGAAAGGCTTGCTGTTGTTATGGAGCTTAGGTAACTCCAATTCCAATTACGAGGGGGGATGAGCATGGGCATGGGCATTTTTACGACGCTCTTGCTCTTGGATAGGGTTAGGATCACTATAGGGTTAGGGTTACAAATTCCAGGCCTCAAATTGGCGTCTGCACAAAAGTAGCGGTGTTTAAGTGACGTGCACCATTATCTGCCAATCGTCTATTTCCGAAGATTTGGACATGCGATGGGAGCGGCCGTGCTCGGTGCAGGACAGGAGGGACAGAAAGGGTGGCGAGATAGGCAACGGTTTCGAGCCTGCGAAAGCTCTCGTCAGGGGGCACCGCTACCCCGACCGCCAGCCTACTTCAGAGGCGTTTAGGGAACTACCAGCAGCACTAGACAGAGGGAGTAAATCGCAGTGAGTGTGCAATGACCCTCCGCAACGCTGGTTGCTTAGATGGGAGAACGAGGATGGGGATGAGGGAGATTCCCGATCAATAAGATACCAGCAGTGACCACGATGGGTATGCTCCCCCTGGACCGGCGTACCTGACCACTTTCGTAGGTCTAGGCTAACTTTGTCGTTCCCGTGCGGTGCCACACGAGGACCCAACCCGTGTGGTCCCTACCCTCACCGAATGACTTGGCCGAAGTCCACTGACTTTATCTTCCGCCAGTACCAGATCGCCAAGTCCCTGACTCTAAGAAATAATCTCCGTGTGATCGCATACTTCGCTGGAAAATATCAACGAAGACAAACGACAACGTGAATAGCAATATATATACAAAATTTCCCCTGCCTATGGCGAAAATCTGGGGTGACAACCGTTGCCTCCGCAATCTCGGGGTGCGACTTCGAAAGGCCAGCATATCAACCATATGGGTCCAGTAAAATCAGCAACCTGCAAAACGCCTAGTTACCATCAAAATTCAGCCGACGCAAAAACAATGACAAAGAAAGATTACTGTCTGTCGCACTAGCAGGGGCACGATCCCCAGCCATCCTAACGGAAGTTGCAACTCTCGCTTTGCCTGCAACTGTGTCAGTGGATGACATGTATCAACAGACATATAACTTACTCGGGCTACGCAGGCCCCACCCCCTGTCACGCAATTGATCAGTATAACTTCTTACGCGTGAACTACTATGTAGTACATACTGCCAATGTCTGCGCGAGAAATTCTCGGGGCGACAATCCTGGTTGCATGGGGAAGATTCTTGAATAGTCACAATCAATGCATAGTGATCACCACGACCAGGCTCATAAGTGCACCAAAATGGTGTCACAGATAGCTTCCTGGGTGCATTATCTACATTGCAATGGTGTGAATTACTCAGAACAAGGACACAAATCACTCACTGTTCGTCCGCGCAGATTCGACCTCCGGGAACAAGGCAAACAGCGTGTCACGATATCACTGGAACACATGACGGCCTTGGGTGGACATTCAGGGTCAAATTGCTCAAGTGCAGCAAGTTTGAACTGCGCCCTTGCTTTCTGGAAGGCAAAGGACATATAAATCTACTCACATAGCACAGCAAAAACGTGAATTGGGATGACGATCGCAGTAGAATTATTTTTGCACTTGCCGCGTATAGTTATTACTAGTAGATAAGTTTTTTCCCACTGTTCACACGGGTTGTTGGGAGTCGGAAGTTTTCCGAAGTAGTTCGAGCTTGTGTCCAGCAGCTAATGCTCTTCCATGGGATTGTACGTCTTTACTAGCGTTTCCGTCGTCGTTTTATTCTATGCTCCCCTTCCGGTTTGTTCGTACATCAGTCTAGAGATGTTGTTATTTCAGGGTTGACATGTTGAGTTGACAGTGGCCTTCCGGCAACTGGATGGTGCTCTTTGTGGGCGCGGTTCATGTTCATGTGGAGCCCCGGTTATTTGCTGAACTTATTTTCTACAGGGATTCATTTGTTCGATTTCGTTTCTACTGGCGAGTAGTTGGCTAGTGTGCCAGACGATACATACATCTTGCCCATTGATTATCGATTTTTCGTGAGCTTTGATCACCCTCACTTGGCAGGTCGAACAATCTGGCCAATTCGTCGGAGTCCATCATGACATGAATTCTGGAGGTATCTTTGAGCCTCATTGCTACCCTCGGTTTCCACTTCTCTCCGTCGACTTTCGAGCAGTGACGAGATGGCGCTACACGAAATCGAGAGCTCAGATTATGGATAACTCAACAAGGATGTCAAATATGCGTTACAAAGTGGGCCCGACCATGTACAGGCTACCGCTCATCTCCCCACCTCCAAAGAACAACGACGCCGAGGCTGCGGGGTGTGCCCAGTATTTCAACGACAGCGACCTTTAAGGAGGGGTGCCACAGCGCAAGTACGTCCCCATCCCGGTTTTGCTATGACATCTTGCTTTATCATTGTTTTGCAGTCACCATGCTGTCGTGAATTTGCACCTTTACTTTCGCGTTGGTCATTGCAATGCTCTACTTTCAATTGAACCGAACGCAAAACAAATAACTGCTGTTGCATACTGTTTACCCTTCTCTGAACCTCTCCATGACTCTTTCTCATACAGCATTGCTCGTACAAACGAAGATACATACGGGAAAGTATGCCAACCCGCTCACACGATGTTATTCCTTCCACATATTTTTCGGTAGTAAGTTGCCCACCCACAACGTCAACGCGACCATCCCCGCCATCATCCAATATGGGAGAGAACCCCCCAAGATATTATTCTCTATGCTCAACGAAAAGGCAGAATTAACAGCCGCGGGACCGACAGCACGCATGGCAGACACGATGACCTGCGCGATGCCGTTCGTCGCACCGATCGATTCCTTGTTCGGCGCAGCAGCGCCTATATACATGAATATGATTCCTGGCCGAAGACGGGTCAGTGGATCGATCATGTCGTCGTCACGGGAACCAACTCACCGAAACTGAAATTGGCGAATATGAGCAAGAGCCTTTGGAACGCTACGAGAAGCCAAACAAAGTAGTAGCTCGGGCCATACAGGCGTGCCGTGGCGTTGATTACTGGGAACATTACTACCACGGGAAGGCACAACGATGCAACGACGATGAACATAGTCTTGGCGCCAAGCCAGTCGTGCATGGGCGTAAAGAGGATTCCTTGGAGGACGGCAGTTGATACCCCAAAGATCGACAAGATAGTCCCGATCGCAGGTGGGTCGAGGCTAAGACCACCCATCTCTACGGGAATCGCATAAAAGACCGGCGTTACCGTGCGAATGGATATATCGACAAGAGCAAGCGTGGCATAGGTCCCGGATGCGATCAGAACCGGACGAGTGAGAAGGGCACGAAAGGATACTTCATTATTCATTGTTTCTTGAGCTTGATCATCATGCATGACGCCACGAGCTTGTAGATCGGGATTGCATTTATTGCCTCTGGTCGCTCGACCGAACAAGTACTGCTTGAATGTTATTCGAGAATTCACTGTCTGGATAAACCAAGTGAGAAATCATTACCACGAATTCAAGCCAACTGACGAACCTCCTTCATGAACATAAAGCTGGTGAGCCATAACAATGCCGTGACGGTTGCAGAGACTGAACAGGGCAGAAAGTATGGGTATTCTTTGAGAAATTTAGAATCGCCAAATATTCCAGGGAACCTCTCTGTAGGTCTAGCCAGAGACCCGCCGATGAACGGCCTTGAAATTGCCTCAGCACACAAGATGGATGTATTATTGTCATAATAACCAACCCCAATGTCATGCCCACGGCCCAAGTAATCGGTAAAAATCCATACGCCTGGGCGATGTTCGTAGAATCTGTCATCTCGATTGTCATACTCTTCATCACGCCAACGTTTCCATTCAGAGCACCATTGAGACATCGGCTTATGGTATCTCGTCAATGTCTAGTAGGTATTGACGCATACTGAACTTTACCTGACAGCGAGACTCCAGAAGGTTTTAGACAGTCCAAAGCTCCACATGGAAAGTGATAACCCGAAAAGCCCCGTCAAAAGTACGGGTCTGCGACCAATTCTGTCCGATAAACGACTCCAGTGAAAAATGGTGCAAGCCTCAGTGAAATAAAACAATGAGTGCTAGGTTTTGTCGGTTGTGAGCCTGAAAGTGCTATATAACACATGTTGGCCACGAACCATTAACCCAACATAATACCCTACGCGAGAGTCTTTTCCATCTGTAATACCAACATCCCTTATCAGCTAAATGAAAGGAAGCCAAGTCTAACATATGTAAGGAACGTAGAACGTTCGAAACCGCACCTGAGGAAGGAATGGCGCAATGACCTGGGACGTCATGGGTTCTGCGACCTGAAGCAGTAATAGTATAGAAAATTGACGCCACGGAAGGGGCGTTCTCGACTTTTGAACACTCGCTCGCTGAGCATCTTCAGATTGATCATTAGTTAAGAGGGGAGTCTCTTCGTCCGGGGGTATCTGAGACATGACGGTGAGGATTCTGAATGATGAGCCCGCCGGTTTCTTTCAAGACCCGGAGGTATCCTCGTTCTATCCTTGCGTGCTGCTTGCACGCTGTAGCCACGTACAGCATGTCGGTATCCTACTCTAGATGCGGCCTAATGGCATAAGTGAATGAGAACAATGTGCTGTGCATGGGAAACTGGAGAATCAAGATGCCCAGTCACGGACTCTGGTGAGAAGACTGAAAAATCACAAAAAAATTCTCCTGATTGAACACTGCATATGCTACTACTATGCGTGACAGCTTCCGTTTAAATCATGATCGGTCTGCGTGCCCTCACTAGTGGCGCCCTGTGATCCAACTTTGCCCCTGCCTTCACCATCAAAGGACGATGGTCCACTAACGGCAGACCGGGGCAGCAGCTCCCATATCCGAATCGTAAAGTCATCTGAACAAGATACAAACATCCGTTTGTTGCATGGATTCCATGCAACCGAATTGACGCTTCCTATTCCGTGACCTGGAAGGACTCCAAGAAGCGCACCTGTGTCCCGGTGCCAGACATAAACATTACGGTCTTGACAACCGAATGAGCAAGGATTCATAGACAACAGCACAGGCACCAACCTTCGCTGCCGCTGACCACAAATTTGCCATCGACACCTCCAAAGCAGCTCCGAATGACGTGACAACCCTGCTGTTGACCGATAAATTTGCGTGCAAGTCGACCCTCGCTCAAGTTCCATAAATACACCTCCTACAGTACTGCCTAATCAGCAAATCGTGAGTGCATGACTCCAAATGTTTCTTACATTTGGTGCATGGTTGATCAGCGTGAATTGAGAATCCTCGGAGATTTTAACGCTCGTAAGTTCACCATCCGCAGGGAGTGATCTAAACAGGGCCCTCTCATTCAGCCAAACCAAACCAAGAGCAAGATACGCACAGCTCGATGCATTTGTTTTTTAGGTCATATATGATCATCCGATTCTCTGACTGTCGGCCCTCATTCGCTGTGGCACCGTCAACATCGCTAGTCAGGGGCGGCGAGGCTGGTTTGCCTCCATTGGCATCCGCCGTGGAAGGCTGGATCACAATGTAGCCCATTCCAACTGTGACAAGCCGCGTCATATCTGGAGTGACGGCCATGTCGGTGACACGAATGGGCACATCAGGCCAGTCGCCTCGAAGCTTTCCATCCATATCCTGGAGAATGCATGAGACATGTTCGACACATGCTCGGTATCATGCATACCCAAGATAATATTTTACGATCCAGACTCGCCGACATAAAGCCCGAGCCATCTGGCAGCCACACGAGTGCTGAAACGGTTTCTAAATGATAGTCAAGAGTGAGGATACACTTCCCGGTCTGGCATGATTTCGTAACGGTCACTCGTCGGGCGATATGAGAGACAAACATTACCTTGGTATCCCAAAGATTTATCAAACTGTCCGCTGAGGTAGCCAGGACGGTGTCATCGAGCGACCACGCCAATGCACCAACAGGGAAGCAGTGCTCGACAGTGCATTCCACAACACATTCACGAACGGATGATTCACTATTTGGCTGTTCATACATGAGCCTCGACCCTCATGAACGAAGGCACGCCTACCCCGATCCGCCAAATTATGGTTGTCTTGTCTTTACCAGCGCTAGCCAGACGGGAACCATCATGACTCCAAGCCGCGTTCCAAACTTCGTCTGTGTGTAAATCGAGCACGGTAGTTGTTACACAAGGGAAATCGTCTCTGTCATCTTTGTCAGAATGATGGTCAGATAAAGAGAAAGAAGTAGATTTTATTGGTGCATTGTGAGCATGGGAGCTTCTTGATTGTGTCAACAGAGCCGAAAACCGCTGAGAGGGGATCATCGTCATAGATTCTGGAACGAAAGATACTTGATACCATTACCTAAATATTCCCGGCCAGTGGCCACGTACAGCATGTCGGTGTCTTATTTTCAACGCGGCCTATCACCTAAATGCTAGTGGTCATCAATTTATGTAAGTTGACTGAATGGAAAACGGAGGAAAGTCGCCTTGCAAGGAGAGCCTCGTGTCAGTTTGATCAAACTTAAAACCGTGACGCGTCGCTATGATAGTATCAATCTAATCACTGTCAAGCCAAAATTTCTATGACAATTCGCTCAACTTCTCATCCATCTGTTGCAGCGTAAGAGTATTCCCCCTGCAAATATAAATAATCATAATATGATGGGTAGCCATCGAATATATGATAAGTAGACATTATGCGAAGGGCACAATGACTCCGAGTCCAGTACGTAGGGTTGACGTAGAGCAAGCAGTGCGAATCGGAGTACTTCCGACTTCCGACTTTCGAAGCCATCCTTTTATAGTCGTACTATCTAACAATCCTACACGCGTTTGCTGTCCACTATCGTGGAAGTCGGTGATCCAACTTCATCATCGTACTTAGATGCCTACTATGCATTCGTGCCACAACCAAACCTCTTCCACAAGCTGAGTTCAAGTGTCCAGTCATCAAAAACCGCAGGCGGACGACATCACCGAGGCTATGAACGTTTGAACACATGATCAGATCGCACACCATTGAGACATACGATAGACGGCACATCGAATCTACACTTCTATTCGTTCCACATCTTTTTCGGCAGCAAATAACCCACCCACATCGTCAGCCCAACCATGCCCGCCATGACCCAATACGCAAGATGACCGCCCATCAGGTTCTCCTCGATACTCAACGAAAAAGCAGAATTGGCCACCGCAGGACCGACAGCACGCATCACGGACACCATGATCTGCGCGAGGCCGTTGGTCGCGCCGATCGATGCCTTGTTCGGCGCGGCGGCGCCAATGTACATGAATGTGATACCTAATGAAAACGTAAAATCGTCGCATCGGTCGTTTCACGTACGATGGATTAGGCTCACCGAACCCAAATCCGCCCAATATCCACGAGAGAATCTGGAATCCTACGAGGAACCAGACAAAGTAGGTCTTACCATATACCCGTGCCACAGCATTGATCGCCGGGAACATCCCTATGACAAAAAGGCAGAAGAAAACAGTGACCAAGAACATCCTTTTAGCACCGAGCCAGTCGTGCATAGGAGCAAAAAATATCCACTGAAGAATGCCATTCGATATCCCAAAGAATGCCAAGATGAACCCGATCACGGGTGGGTCGAGATCAAGGCCACCTATTTCAATGGGCATTGCATAAAAGACCGGGATTATAGTGCGCAAGGATACTTCGACAAGGGCAAGCGTGGCGTAGCTCCCAGCTGCGATCAGAACTGGGCGTGTGAGAAGGGCACGAAAGGGCAGTTGTTTATCATTTTCTCCACGTTCTCCATTGACATGCAAGACGCCATCACCCTGCGGACCTGAGTCAGGTATAGGATTCCGGACTGCTCCACCAAACAGGTATCGCTTCAATGATACTCGAGATATCACGGTCTGGATGAAAGCAGTGAGCATAACGCTCTCTAATGCCAAACCAATCGCCGAACCTCGGTCAAAAAGACAAAAGTGATAAGCCACAGAAGTGCTATGATAGTCGCCACGACCGAACATGGAAGAAAGTATGGGTATTCTTTCAGGAATTCAGAATCACCAAATACTTCAGGAAACTGTTCTGCAGGCCTGGCCAATAACCCGCCGACGAGTGGTCTTGACATTTGGTTAGCACGGGAAGAGATTACAAAGCTACGCTGAAACCCTACCCGACTGTTAGGCCAAGGGCCCAGGTAATGGGCAAGATGCTATATGCCAGGGCAATATTCGTAGGATCCGTTATCTCGAACGTCATGCTTTTCATCACACCGATGTTTCCGTTCAGAGCGCCATTAAGACACCGGCTTTGGACGCGTCAGCATTTCCGGGAAGAAAAGTATGCTATACCCGTTCCTACCTGACCACGAGACCCCAGAATGTTTTGGACAGTCCAAAGCCCCACATGGAGAGCGACAAACCAAAGAGCCCCGTCAAAAGTACGGGTTTACGGCCAATCTTGTCCGATAGGCGACTCCAATGAAATATTGTGCATGCCTCTGTCAAGTAAAAGAGCGCATGCTAGGGTTCTTAGTTGAAAGGAAGGGGGCGGTGGAGTACATGAACCACGAACCATTAGCCCAACATAGTATCCCACCCGAGACTCTACTCCGTTAGTAACACCAATGTCCCTTATCAGCTAACATCGGTGAGACACCAGGCACATCTCAGAGTCACATGCGTGATGAACGCAGCTTGAAATCGTACCTGAGGGAGGAACGGTGCGATAAGCATGAATGTGATTGGTTCTGCGATTTGAAGTAAGAACAATACGGAAAATTGGCGCCAAGGGAGAGGGTTCCGTTTCTTTTTAGAGGTTTGTTGGGATGAATCCGTCAAGAGAGGTGTTTCCTCGTCGGATGTTTGAGGCATGGTCTTGGAGAGGAGGCAGAATTTATGTAGATGACGCGAGAAAAATCGCTTTCCAAGTTTTCAAGCCCCGGCTCGTAGTAACGACTCGACTTCTTGTTTCAACGAAACGAGAGCACTACAAATTCACAGTGGGGTGGGAAATTGAGAATGATCCCGTTAAACTGTCTTGGTCATTGCTACATACCAGACCACGGTCGCCGTTCAGTCACCGTCGGTGTGAATACAGCGAGACGTAAACGAAGACTTGCCTGAACGCAAATGGGCCGTAATTTTGATACATCTTGATAATCAATATCTCACGATCGGATTAGTTTTAGGTGTTACAAGCTGAGCTCAAGTTGTTTCGCCAAGAGAGTGGCCGTGTCGTTGAAACCTATTATGTAAAGCATGATTTCTTCAGCTGGAGAATCTTCGGTGTGGGTAAATTACGCTTCGGGTATGACGAAGCTGGCCTCGATCACATTTGTCCCTTGTCAGATGCTAATAATTGTAACCCATCGTGCCACGAGATGTCTCAGACATGCGGAGGACCAGAATCCATTCCAACGGATCAAAGTGCCGGATGCGAGACGGCGAATAAACAAGATGACCAGAATTTCCCTTCCATCAACGGCAAAACTTGGGCGAACAGTTGGCACACCCAACATACGACAATCGCTCCGCAATGGAGGGGAAGACAAAAATAGAATTACAATACACTAAGTCGTACAATCATATATAATCCAACGAAAATCACAGCATCTATGCGCCAAAACCATATAGCGTACGCCCTGAACGCTTCAATGCATACACGACATCGAGGGCAGTCACCGTCTTTCGTTTCGCATGCTCCGTGTACGTCACCGAGTCACGAATAACCTTTTCAAATCGGTCACCAAAAGCAAGCAAGAGAAACTACTCAAACGCACATTTTCAAGAAAGATCTTCAGCACGCCACGGGTCTCTTCATAAATCAATCCCGAAATACGTTTCACACCTCCACGTCGTGCAAGACGACGAATGGCAGGCTTCGTGATACCTACAATTCCTTAGTATATCCCTTGTCTTCCCGAAACTGCACTC
>JBBPMF010000514.1:0-24464 GCA_038090175.1 Austroboletus eburneus | reverse complement strand
ACACCCTCACAAACCTACTTGTCTCAACAACCTGGGGAGTGCCCTACACACTCGTTTCGATCGCCTGGGGGAAGTCAGCGACCTCGAAGATGCTATTTCGAGGCTCATAGATGCTGTCGAGCTCACGCCTAATCACCACCCTGATAAACCTAGTCATCTCTCCAACCTCGGGAATGCCCTACACACTCGTTTCAATCGCCTAAGGGAAGTCAGTGACCTCGAGGATGCTATTTCGAGGCTCAGGGATGCTGTCGAGCTCACACCCAATCAACACCCTCGTAAACCTGCTTGTCTCAACAACCTCGGGAACGCCCTACAGACTCGTTCCCATCACCTGGGGGAAGTCGGTGACCTCGAAGAAGCCATTTTTTCATATTCGTCGTCCGCATTTGCCTACACAGGTCCCGCTGCTATTCGGCTTGCAGCCTGCTATCATTGGGCCATGTGTGCTCGTGTCTTAGGCCACCATTCAGTCCTCAATGCGTATGCTGTGGCTATCAGCATACTGCCTCAGCTTGCATGGGCTGGCCTTTCCCTTTTAGACCGACATCGGGAACTCATCAAAGGCGCCGGTATTGTGCGGGAGGCAGCAGCAGCAGCTCTTGATTCAGACTTACCCGAGCTTGCGATTGAATGGCTTGAGCAAGGTCGATCGATCGTTTGGGGAGATCTCTATCAGCTCCGCAATTCGTATGACGAACTGTTTGGTCCCTATCCCGATCATGCTCATAGGCTTCGACGGCTATCGGCTGAATTGGAGCATGCTAGTGTTACACGCGAAAAATCGATATCTCTGTTGTCGGAGAAGATGCAACGCGCAGAAGATGCTGAAAGTGATTCACTACGAGAACAGGCTGACAGACATCGTGACCTCGTTATCAAGCGAGATAAACTACTGCAGGAAATTCGGAGGTTCCCTGGCTTTGAGCGTTTTCTTCTTCAAAATGAATATTCGCGACTTTGTGCTGCAGTACACACCGGCCCGGTGGTAATCCTTAATGCTGCTGAAAAGCGCTGCGACGCATTGATTGTTCTTGCCGACATGGAGGTACCGATACATGTCTTCCTCCCCAATTTCACCCTTGGGAGATCGATTGGTCTTCAGAACTCGCTCGAGACGTTGCCTAGAGGGAGGACTATCGATGCTCGGAAGGATCGCATGTGGGCATCCGTGTTATCCGTGTTATGGAACAATGTGGTCAAGCCTGTCCTCGAAGCACTGGCCCTTTCGGTATGTGATACTACGCCACCCATACAATGATCCATTTATGTTTAACAGACTCCTGGGGATTTATCACGTATTTTTTGGTGCCCCACTGGGCCTTTCATGTTCCTTCCAATCCATGCCGCAGGTCTTTATGGTGCGCAATATTCGGAACCCGGGCACAAAGTATCCGACTTTGTGGTTTCTTCGTACATCCCCAATCTGAGTATTCTTGGGCTCTCTCCAGAATTTGCCAATGCAACCACTCGCGAAAATATCCGTTTTCTCGCTGTGCCTCAGCCAGCATCAGATGGTCTAGAGCCAATTCCTGGCGTGGCCATCGAGTTGCAACACATCAGAGCCGTCATCAATGACTGTGGACCAAGACGAATTTCCCTCACAGAGTCTGCAATAGGAACAGTCGAGGAAACACTTTCCTTGATGAAACAGTCCGACTGGGTTCACTTTGCATGCCATGGCATCCAAGACGATCAAGACCCGACCGCCAGTGGACTCTGTCTTGCGAATGGGCACCGCTTAAAGGTATCCAATATCGTCTCGCTCTCGCGTCCACGTGGAGGACTTGCTTTTCTCTCTGCATCTGAAACAGCAAAAGGTGACAAAATACTTCCCGACGAGGTCATTCACATCGCTGCCGGGATGTTGTTTGCTGGGTATGGAGGTGTCATCGGAAGCATGTGGTCGATCAGCGACAGCGTTGTACCAGAGGTGACGAGAGACGTGTATAAGCAACTCTTTCAGGATGACGCAGTCCCGGATCATCGAAACGCTGCACGAGCATTGCATGATGCAGTTGTACGTCTTCGTGATAAGGGTGCATCGTTTTCGGAGTGGCTTCCTTTCATTCATGTAGGGCTTTAAATGCACAATAATTAATATTACCTTGTAAGTAGCACATTTAACTTAACTCTCGGAGCACGTCAGAATAGCCTAGCACTCTCTGATCGTCTCGTAGCCTGTGCGCAGGCGTGAACGTTGTTTGTGGCGAACGGCGCCCGCGAGGTAAGAAGAAGAAGAAATGTTTTCTAAGGCTACGCGTCTCACCATCTCACCGTACGAGACGAGTACTGAAATCGATCAACTGGACCATCTGTCAAGGCGAGCGTTGGCATCTTCAAGGTGCAAACGGTACAGACACGTCTTCCTCTTCTTGAATCGCAACCAACGTCCCCTTTCCATAATCAGGCAAAACGACACTCCTATCCCTCCTGACGGGCGACCACCACAATCATACAGCCAGCTCGGCGAGTCACACCTCGCAACTCTTTTCCCGGACCGCGCCCTCGGATCCCGACCCCCCACCTCCGCGCTCTCACCGGCGTCGTCTCGCCCGAGTTGGCCAATGCGTACCCCCGGCGCGCCGACACGACCGTCTGGGACGTTGTCGGCACGGGGTTCGACGGCACGTTCGTCCCTAACGGACCGGATGGTGTCGGACGTGGCGTAGACGGAGACCTGACCGGGGATGTTGGGCGATGGCGCGTACGGCGTGGTCATTACCGGGCTCGGATCGCGCACGTGGGCCAGTGGCGAGATGGAACGGCAATCTCAATCAGAGCGCGACGACGCTTGGGCTGCTGAAGACGTTTAGGCGTTTGCGCGGCGCGCGTTCGTGGATCTCTCGCCTGGCGAACAGAGCATGGTTTTGCTGATGCGCGCCCTCGTTGGTCGTCCTCAGCTCGTGGGGATGGACGACCGGATGGTTCGGGCGGCGCAGCGCTATCTGCGTACGGACGGCGTCGGTCCCGATCAGGCCGTCGTGGTCGTGACCCATTGGGAAGAGGAGGTGCCGTGGAACACCGAGGACGGGCTGTACAGGTTCCACCAGATGGAGTCGGGATCCAAGCTTAGGTGTGCTCGGATTGTACACGAATAGTATTTTTTCTTTTTCGTGTTACTCTTCGTTCAATACATATCAGCGACGATGGGTAGGCATATAAGCTCGGTACAGTATCAGTCTGATGCAGCACGCCGGGTCAAAACGGACATTGGATATATCTGAATCACAATACCTAGTCATACAACATTTCAAGAGAGGAAAAAAGACCGGAATTTCAAGGCTTCTCAGAGCACATATGTACATGAGCTGATTTACCAGAAGACTTGGCGCTGGAAGACCAGCCAGCGCTAGACCCCGGGCCCTTGCCGCGCTTCGCATTCGCATTGCCACGCTTGGACTTGGAAGTAGTAAACTGAACACTACCATCGTTCGCGGTACCGAGTTCAGCATCGACTTGGTCAGCCCAGCTGGAAGACCCGTTCGTCTGTCCAGGCTTCTTGCCCACAGGCTTGCCAGCGCCAGGACCGTTCGTCGTCTTCGTCGTGGCAGGCCCACTGGCCCAGGGATTGTAGCCACTCTCGGACATTCCCCAGCTCGCATTGGACGTGGTGTCATCCGCAGTGCTCTCCACCGCAGCAACCTTGGGCTCGATTTCAGAATCTGAATTGCCCCACCCGTCTTCCGAGATAGACTTCTCAACCGCATCCACGGTCACGATGGCGCGTGGCGCCCCGCGCCAGTTGGTTCTCACCGGCGCACCAGGCCCGCGGAACACATTGGGATTGCCATTGTTCTGTGTCTCGTCCTTGTTCGACTCCTTGTCGTCCTTCTTCTTGCCAGCTCCGCGACCCTTGCCCTTCTTGCCCTTGTTCGCAATTTCGTTCTTGCGCTTCTCGGCTTCTTCGGCACGCTTAGTAGCGCGAAGTTGTTGAGCGTACTCGGCGCATATACCCTTTTTGCAGATGATGCCGTGCGCTTTGCACAAGACGGGCTCGGGAGCTTCGATGCTGTTGTTTTGCTTCCAAATGTCTTCTGCTTCCAACGTTTCGTCGTTCCAACTTTCCCAGGTCGCCAAGTTCGCCGGTTCGTCCCAGGTACCCATCGGGGCCATCACGTCAAGCCCCCCGAGTTCGCCATCATGATCATCCATCATTCTGATTCCCATTCCATGGAATTCTTCTTCCATAGATTCAGAAAAGTGAATGCGGATGGAGTGTGGATTGTCACTCTCAGTGGCCGTGGTTAAATCAGGGCCTGAGTCAGAATCCGGGCTGGATGTAGATGCACCTGCCGAATCCCAGCTAGAAGCGCTGTAATTGGCCGCACGATCGGGGCCACCTGGAGCCGAAGATGCAGTTCCGCCTGGAAGAGTGGGGCCAGGAGAGTGGTGTGAGAGACTTTGCGATGCGCTCGTACGAGATATGTTTGGAGGCGAGACGGCGCGGGACACAGGGGTGTTCGTCCCCGATACTGGGGGCGAGTCCTCCCAGTTGCTCGCCACAGGAGCGGAAACAGGCTTTTTGCCCGTGTTATGCCCTAAGGAACCAGACTCGTTATCGATCAAACGTGTAAACGCTATTTTTAACTTACAAACGTTGGCGGATTTTACCACGATCGATCCGCCTCCGATAGCTGGCTTCCTTGCATCAGCCTGGGGTGCTTGAGATATAGCGGGTGTCCTTTTCACATTTCCTCCCGCTGTAGGGTTTGGCTTAGCAGACGCGGCCAGTGGTTTTGGGACACCTTTTCCCCAGGCACCGAAAGTATTTGGTTTGGCCTGTGCTGAGAGAGAGAGAGAAGCGAGTGACAAACGACCCTCCTTGGTATCGATCCATTCAGAAGACCCGACGACTAGAAAATGTCAGTAAGTCACGATTATACAAGTAACTGTGTACGGACCAGGCGGAGGGACGGCATCGGCAGGCGGAGGTGCTTTTAGGGCGCCGGGAAGAGGCCTGCACATGGAGAGGTTCGTCTGATCTTCTTTGGGCACATCGCAAAAGTGGGTTGCGGGATATGGGGACGTGATGTGCCTATATGCGCGGGAGGATGGCGATAGATGAGAACGAATGACACAAAACGACAGATGTATACTGACCTGTTCCTCGGGCTCCATGATTTGAACCAAGTCTCGTCGACGTCGATGCGTTTCCAACCTAAGAGAGAACATGAGCGACAGACCGGCGGGGATACATGAGGTACGTAAGGTGACTAATGGAGACACGGAATCGAAACCTTGTATTGCCACTGACCGTTTTTCTGCACGATCCTGCCGGTATTGTATGTGCAGTAGAATACCTGGGTGACCCTGCCAGCCTCTTCCTTGGTCGGATTCTGAAGAAATTCGGACCAGCAATGTTCGCCGAGGATGCGGTCAAAGTGTCGATAGTCTCTGTTGACTTCGATGATAACCATGGCGCGTGACTGGCGGAGAGGTGAGTGATGTGGCATGGGAATGACGAGGAGAGACGCACGCTTGGCTTGTGGAAGACGGCGAAGAAGGCGTCCTTGTCGATGCAGCAGGCGACCCAGCGGGCAAAGTCCTGTCTGTCCTTTGGCAGCTCCATGTTGCAGGTGCCGCTGATCGCGTAGGGATAGACGACGGTGAGGTAGCGGGGCTCATCGTCGGCGGGTGGTGGCGTTGGGACGCGTTTCGGCATGGTGGTTATGGAGAGAGAGAGCGAGGAGAGTGTAACAAAGTGTTTTAAAGGCAGGGGCAAAGTGTAGTCGCTTTATCGATCTCGTGTAAACCAACAGGGATCCGCGTGTCCCTTACTCATCTACGATAAGCTCATCTTCCTACCCCACGGCCGTAATTATTGACCCACCGCAGAACTCCATCGATGCACATTGCGACCGCAGAGCCGCACGCTTACCCTTAACTTCCTGTGTCGATCGTCGCTCGCCACAGATGGTGTTGGCCCACCCTCATATAAACCCAAGCTGCCCGTTCTTTCCAGCCCAAACATGAAGCTCCCATCTCTCGCCGCTCTCTCTCTTGCTATTACATCTGCATACGCTGGGCCACTCGCGTATGCCGTGTGCCAAACGGGTATGTCTTGACACTGGTCATATGTGCATTGCTCACTTGGGCAAGGGTGCAACGGACTCGCTGTCGCCTGTTATACAGGCGCTGGCTTCGTATTTGGAGTCCCCATCGTTACGCTTCCTGCGCTCCCTCCCGCCATCATAGGGTGCAATGCCGCGCTGGGCGCTTGTATGGTGGCGTGTGCTGCTACAGCACTCATTGCGCCGACCCCCTGAGGCATCTGTCATCGTGGGTGAGTATCTTGCCTGTCCCCAGGAACCGTCAAACCTGCAATCGTTCCAGGTCGCACTTTACGTTGATTGTTCCGGTACCGAGACATGTATAAGTAGTTTCCAATGAGTGCAGTCGCATGTACCCATTGAATGTTGTGTAATGATATCGTCACTGGTTGAATGTTTCCATCAATGAGCGTGATAATGCTCGCTTGCGATTTTCACTATAGGCAAGACAGCCCGTCCACTTTCAACTCTGTCCCTCAATATTCGTAACTGCGTAGGACACAGTCACTTGAAGGCGTGTTGGAAGGCGGACTTATCCAAGATCTTCACTGGATCGAAAGGGTCCTTATCTGTCTTTGCACAGGTCTCCTCTGCGTTATGAGGGTCGCGCTCCACACTGCACATGTGTTGTGAGCCCACCTTCAATGACACCTGGGCACCCCAAACTTTTTAGCCCGGTGACGTCTGCACCATCACTGCGAGATCCACTTCGGTGATGGAATTTTCAGGACCACTCGATCTTTTTGAAAATGTCCAGGTCCCTCAACGTACTCAACGTGGGCGCATATAAGGACTGCGAGTCTGTAGGAAGGTAAGTGTTTACTTGTCCAGGAGAGTACCTTCGTTGACGCAGAGAAACGTTTGGTGTGCGATTCTGGCAGAACAGTTTATCTCTCCTCAAAGCCACGACTGATGCTCGACCCTCCTTTCCACGAGTCGGACCGGACTAGGATGACCGCTTCATAGCCCGGTGTCGGCAACCTCGACTATAAATGCGGCAGAAATCACATACTTCGGTTTCCTTCCTCTTGGAAACGCCGTTTAGAACTTGCGGTCTATCTTTCTCAACGAGTACGATCATTTCGAGAACGATGTCGACATGTTGGAAGAAGCAAGGCACGGTTCCAGTTTCTACCTGCGGTGTTGATAGACGGAATAACAAAGAAGTTGCGCCACTCGATGCGCTCACCGGATCTTTTTTCGCGGTTGATCGGATCGGCATGGCGTTTATATCGAATGTTCGGCCTACTCGTCTCAAGGCTGTGATCAGCTTGGATTCGTCCGAGCCAGACAGGCTAAACATGGACGCACTGACTTATTAAGCACGACACAGGCTCGACGGGTTGCACGATCCCGCATATATAAGCTCGAGTTGCACTCCCAAATAGTGTGCCGGCGCTGCTGTCACTGCTGTGGACGACCAGCTCGCACATGGCCGGTGCCAGAGGGGTGTGTTTCTTGTATTATCGTTGATGTACTCATAAAACCACTATGCAATGGGTGGCTGTTCCTTTCACCTTCAGGATGAACATGCATATGTCGCTACAGTGCTCATTGCGCCGGCCCCTGAGTCCCACCGCCAGTGGTGCGTACCTTGATTATCCCTGTACTTGGCATAACGCAAATATGGCAGCTTAGCAGTCCTGAAATGACGTCACTATGGCTATCCACGGTTACTCACCTTCACCCATGTCGTCGCCACCGTGTCAAGACCAAGGTACGTGTGCATCTACGCACCTCCCAGGGTGGTTCCGATGCGATGTCCTAGCGTGTGCGCTCCAAACGTGTCTCTCTCGGAATACGTATACACCCCAAAAATGTGACGAATACGTGCGAAAACTGTACACGTGTTGTCTGGACATGTACGCTATCCAAGGGGGTGAATCCACGGCTTGTCCATCAAAGCCTGTCGTTGAACGCTGGTTGAAGAAGCATTCAGGAGCGGACGAAACTAAACCAGATTAGTAGAGATGAGTAGTCTAAGGATAGTCATTTGTTGGGTGGTGTAAAAACATGAAACCGCCGCAGTCAACTCGGCACAGCACAGCACAGCACAGCTCGTACTCGGTCCATTAACCTTGCCCTCGCTCTTTGGGCATAAATGGTACACCCACCGTCGAGCAAATCCCTTTTTTCTCCGCAGTCGCGTTTCCACTAGGTTAGCGATGGCAGTCATCGTCACCGTCACTCGCCCGGGCGTCACTGTCACCTCGACGTCCACCAGCGCCGCCTCTTCCTCCACCGTCTCTGCAGGAGCCATTGCGGGTATCGTGATCGGGACCCTCGTCGGCGGTATCCTGCTCATAACGCTGGTCTTATATCTTCTCAACCGTTACAGTCGCCCCAAGTTCTCCAGGGTGGTCAACCCTGCGCATGATCGTATATCCCCCTCTGAAAATTTGACTGATGTGCGATACCTGCCGAAACGGAGGCCCAGCAGCAAAAACAACGCCCGCCATTTACAGAGGCCCTCTGTATCAAGCGAGCCCCTCATACCTCCCGTCTCGTTTTCGCCACTCCAGCCACACACGCAGTCTCCGGGTACATATCCTCTTTCCGTTGCTTCTGTCATATCTCATTCGCCTGTAACAGTGACCCCCGATATCCTACTTCACGAACAGACGTCGCCGTTAGGCCGAAGCGACACCTCAGACGTTGCGCAGGCACCCATTGTGTCCCAAAATATGTTTGTTCACCGGATGCTGCAGTCGCGTGCCAGAGCTTCAGCGGATATTCCGCCCTTGCGTCGCTCGTCGTTGGATGTTTCGCTGAGCCGGTCTTCGACGCCAAGTACTCGACTCGAACTGGAGCAATTGCTCGCCGAAGCAGAACGTACGGCGCTTCAGGATGCAGAGATGGCTCGGAGAGGGAGGGCCAAGACATCCTCGAGAGACGACGACATGGAGAGCATGGAATCTAGTTACTCGCAAGTTTCTGCGCCGGTTGATCACACGATGTTTCTCTCAGATCCGTCTTCTGGGCAGAACGTCGTGCCTTTGGCGCGTCGAAAATCGTCTCGAAGACGTCGGACGCCTGTACTGCCAGAACTGCCACCGGTGGCTGAGGTGTCGGACGGCCCAAGCTCACTCGAGGAACGATCTCAGTCTCAATCGATATTGTCAATGACCGCGGCGAACCCGTCAGTTGACGTGCAGGTGTCACACGGGCCGGGATCGCGTCCAATGTCCTCGGTACTCGATCCGTCCGGACCCATGCCGTTGCTAACGTCTGCCAACTTTGGCAAGGACAGTACAGCATCTGGCACACCTCCAGGATCAATTTCGTCGACCACGGGCTGGGCATCGAGCAACAGTAGGGCGTCGCGATACCCGTCCCTCGCAGCGTCGAGTGCAGGACAGTCTTCGCGGTCTGGGCCGCGGTCGGACGGTGGTACGGACTGGCACCACCCGCCTTCGGGACTGGCTGGGTTGGCGACGCTTCAGATAGGGTCGCTTATGAACCCGCATTCTCCGGTGGAGGAGCGGCCTGAGGAGGTAGAGGGGCCGAGAGGTGAGCCTCCTGTTGAGGGTGTGCAGGTGAAGCGGGCGCGACTTCGCGAAGGGACGAGCAGTTCGATACCGGAGGTGGAGAGAAGGAGTGTGATGCAGGGCGGGATTGTGCGCATTGACGTTACGCTGTGAGGACGGTGAATAAATTTATGGTATGTATACATTGGACATGGATAGTACATTTTGGACTAGTATGTTGTGTGGACGGGATGGGACGGAGGGCACGTGTAAGACAGGACGATAATCCGATCGAAGCGTCGAGCGTGAATCAAAAACCAGGTCGACCACTCTCCACAAAGTTGTCCTCCTCCTCATGCTCACCCATCCGAACGCCCTCCTATGGGACTATCCGCCCTCCCCTGCAGCGTGTCGCGACGCCCTCCTCTCCCGCGGTGCGTCGCACTCGCGCTTTCTGCGTATAGCTTACTTGAGCACGACGGACACCAACTCGCTCGACGTCAACCCTCGGAAGTCGTCCACCCGTAACCGATCTCCACATCCGACCCTCCATCGACACCCACAGTGGCCCAAGCCACCCCACTACCACGCCGCCCTCCTCCGCTCCCCTCTTCCCCGCCGCAAGGGCCTCTTTCGCGCAATCCTGCCCCCAGCTCACGCCGTCGACTTTTTTCGTCGGGACTTCCTCTTGGGAAGCCCCCCGACGACGCCTCAAACAAAAAAGAGAGAGCTCGATCCGTGTCCGTCGCGCCTCGTCGTCGAATCCGTGTTGGAGCCCTATGAGGCGGCGGCTGGTTTTTTTGGGTGGCGTGGCCTTGGGCTGGACGACGGCGACGGCGACGGCGCATGTTGTACAAACCAAGGCGTGGCGCGTGGTCACGACGATGGCGCTAGGCTCGGTCTCCAGCTCGACATTGACGAGGACGCGGTGGAGGCAGGGAGGGCCCGGTGGACGTGTGCAGCGAAAGAATTGCTCGGACCGTTCGTCGTGCCCTGTCAACAACACGTCGACTCGTCCTTGAAACGCGACGAGGTCCGATGGGATCCTGATATCGGCTCTAGTCCGTCTCATTCGACCAAGTCCATCCCCGACTCTGAGGACAAGTCGACCGCTGTTTCCAGTCCTTGCTGCAATTCCCAAAAACCGCAAGTCGAAACGGACCCTTTGTTGGCCTGGTGGTGTGGACCCCCGCACCGTGAACAGCTGCCGGCCTCTCATTTACCTCCCCTTCGTTTCCCCCCTCCGCATGTCCAGTACGCCTATCCACCACTCCCGCTCTCCCCATGGTACCCTGGTGGCCGCGTTCCGTCTGCACAAGGACACGGATATTGGTATGGTGCACAGCTTATGGGTGAGTTGGGTTTTTTCATTCCCCCATCGAGTGTCTTTTCTCTGATCGTTTGTTGTACGGTGGGATTCCAGGTACACCTTCCATGAATCGTGACCCTAATCTCCCTAAATCACTTGCGCCTCATTCACACGTGTTTACCCCTGTTACTCCCACTTCCATGCATCCCCCTCAATCTCCTCGATGCTGTACCAGATCGAGCTTGAGTCGGGACGAGTACGGCTCGCGCCACGATTGCGACAAGGACGTTGAGACGGATCATGACTACGAATCTACGACGACGACAACAGATTCCGATCCTCCTCCGCATACGCCCATCGGTACGACGACGACGACGACCCATTGTCCAGATGTCCATGGAGACGAGGAAGTGGATGTAAACGGCGTCGAGATGGATACAGACCATGCGACCGTGATTGGTTTGTTGAGTTCTGCCTCCCCAGTCAAACACCACAGTCGCTTCTCCGTGTCTGCTTTACCTTCGGCGTCCTCTGGCTCGCCAGACTTTGATCGGGATGGTCGCGAGCGATCAAAGGCTGCAGTGGTGTTCCCCTCCTTGAACGGCTCTTTCTGCCAAAAGTCGTTACGAGTATCCGTCTCACTTCCTGACCCAATGTCACCCCGAACGACGTCTGAAGAGACGATAACACCGGCTGCCTTGTCATCGTTCGCCAAGGAGTCTACCACTCTGGCCGGCCCCGATGATGATGATGATTTCAACGTGAAATCCGGCTGTTCAGCTTCAAGTCACAATGTTACTTGTATGCAGAGTCAATGCTCGTCACCGCCTACGAGTCCCAGTGCTAGTCTGCGAAGGGATTCGCAAGGGTTCTGGGAGCCTGTGACGCCCGTTTCGCCTTGTTCATCCTTGTCCTCGCTTCCCCGTGCCTCTCCTGATGGTAAAATGGTGTCGAGATGGATCGGAGGGACGATGGGTTCGTCAGGAGAAGATGCCGATTCACCCGATACGGCGAGTGCACATGATGCGCCCTTTACCAAGGCTAGGTCGCTATCGCCTCCTCCATTCCGTATCGCTGGCGTAAGACCTGGTTCGTTAACATCGCCTGCGCCTACGCCCACATGTGGGTCCGTATTTGGAGGCTCGTACCCGTCGTCGCCCGCTCCAAGTAGCAACCATACATCGGCGCTTCCAAACCCGTCGGCCAACTTGTTGCCGACGTTTTTGGCGACGGCTGCTGTGAAGCGCAAGAAGACGTCGAGAACGCGAGAGATTGTGGATCGGCTGAGGTTGTCTTCGATCGATGCGGGTAAGGTGGTGGAAACTTCGGATGGCCTTGCCTGGTTGAATAGTCCGGTCACGGGAGAGGCGGAGAGCTCGTTCGGAAAGGCGTCGGATCGCGCCGCAGGCAATCAGCCATCGCCATCATCGCCGCCGCCGTCCAAGTCGGGTTCGTCAGAGGCATCGCGGTCTGGACCTGGTTCGGGCAAGAGTCGTGCCCAAGGTATATGCACCAAGTCGTATGACGCTGACGCGTGTAATAGGCCGGGAGGCAAGGCTGCACCACCAGAAACACCGGCCGGTCCTGGTATAACCCCCTTTCCGATCCTTTGTTCCCCGGCGATAGATCTTACAGCGACCCACCAGCAGTCTAGCAGTGGATATGGCAAGGCGAATGCGACCGTAACGACGTCCCCAAAGACACGTCATTTTCCGTCCTTGTCTGGTTCCAACTCCGGCACGTCGCCGTCCACGAGTCCCAATCACTATTCGCCGACCCGTACGGTGCATCCTCTACCACCGCCACCACCTCCTCCGGCAGTCGCCGTCTCGCCCTATCCGCCGTCGATGTATATGCCTTTCACGCAGTATCCCGTTCCGCCGCCGCCGCCGCATCAAGGCCAGCCGGGACCGGGAACCTGGGTAGCTGTATATCCTGCTCGTCCTCCACATCCTCATCTACCCGTACATGCTCTCCCAGCGCCGGTACATGTCACATCCATCACGGGCGTGTCCGGAATGAGACATGTAAACTGGTGAAGAGGGTCGACGCGAGTGCGTGTTGCCCGTCTGGCTCGCGCACGAGACTTGCTTTTTTTTCTTCGTTTAGCCGTCTGTTTTCTTGTCGACACCTTTCGTTCATTCTTTTGTAAGCCGTCGTAGGGGGGAGATACTGATACGATGAGCTTATGCCTGTGCATGTTTCTTGATTCGTTTTTTGTCTCATGCGTCTCTTCTTTCGCATAGTAGTAATGATTGTCTCGTTCTCACTACTTTTTTTGCATGTAACACACATGTTGCCTTTTTTTTTAACGTAGTCGTAGTCGTTTGAACAATCATTCGTTCGTTTTTGGTACCGAATCTCTCGTACAGGTTTTTTCGACACGCCAAACTGATTAAAGACGGTAAGATACCACAGCTGCAGCTATCAAAATCAATGGAATGCTGAGTGGAACTACCAAGTAGACGATGATGTGGCCTTCTCTCTTCTGATGGAATCCCACCGATGGAAATACCGGTACAGTATCGAAGTCTGGCGCGAGCTAATTTCTTTCGAAGTGGTCCCAATGTTTAGGAAGAACAAACGATATGGACTCGGAAGAAGCACTCGTATCCAATGGGACCTTAGGCTTTCCACAGACATCATGACGGGTCTTCATGATGACTTTTCCGACACAAGTCAGTTCATTATTCGGGACTTTCGTGACATGAAGTTTTATGTCACTGGAACCTTCACCACTGAGGGGCTCGGAGTTCCTACATAGTAAAGAATGTCAGGTGAAACCGCGATGTGTGATAAAGACGCACCCCGTAAGCACTCAGGTCTGCTTGATTGACTTGGGATCAACCTGCAGCTTACCGTCATTCCTTAACCACACATGGTATTGGACACGGCTGATGTCACACCAAGTATGTCCTCCTGCAACAACCGGACCCTTCGAGTTCTTCTGGCGGAGGCTCAGCCAGACCTGGGCTGTTTTTCTTCGACAAGGTTGCCGAAAATCGGACAAGCCGAGAGCAGAAAACTATACAAAATGTCAGAGAGTGATCTGACAACTTCTTTGACTTTTTTTTTTCTGCAAAAACCCGCTCTTTCTGGTTGAGAAAATCCACGTCCAAAAAGGAAGACACGTTTGCTTTGAATCTTTGCCTTCATAGAAGTAAGTGACGATAAGATCGGATATTGTTCTAATTCGTCTCGTGATGATGTTGTAAAAAAAAAATCTCGAAGTCGCGCACAGAAGAAGAAATTTAGTGTTATCGGAACAAAGCATAAAGTTCACTCGCAAGAGCAATATAAATTTCATTTGGCCATCGGATCATGATTTAAAAACCGTGTTAACCTGGAAAAGAAAGAGACAATAGGTTAGTAGTAACTTGCCTGCCAGGTTTACCCGTCAAAAAAGACCCAAGGAGTCGTTATCAGCAGTGTCTTGGAAAGCGAAAAAGTCTCCGCATGAGAATGTAGCATTTACCAAGCATGAGCGAACAAATGAAGTCCCAGTCTAAACTGACTTAGTACGTGACATTCCTTGTCTTTATTATTGGAGAACCTGGGCGCGTCATCGTGAGGGCCGCTGCATTGAATGCCCTAGACGAATTCTCGTATATTAGAGTCTTGAGAGTCGGAGTCAGAATCAGATTAAACTTCGTCTAGGCGACATGTGCTCTTTGATGACGGAGCGGGGTCCATGTCGATCAATCGATATAAATGAATACTGAAAGGGGGCTGCCCTGGTAGAGGATCCAAACATACACAAATAACGCGTCCTTGCAGTGTACTTTGTGCTAGACCACTTGCTAGGCCATTTCGTCACGAAAGTCGAACTTTGGACGACTCCACGATTCAGAGAAGCCCCTTAGAGCGCAAGTTTCGTGATACTGTGCGGTTTTTTGCGCTGTCCGATGAGCGCGACGGAGGAACAAACAACGTTGACGGTGCCCTCGATTATGATTATAGATGCGACGCCTCTAAAGACGTCCGTCGTACAAGCCCCCGTCGGATCTTCCACCCCAACTTCGGTACCCGCAAACGCATCTAACCACAATACGCCCGCGAGCTTAGGAAAGGGCACCGACCCGGCCTACCGCCTACTCTACCGCGGCGCGCTCTCATTACCTGATTCCTACCTCTTGCTCGACGGGCTTGCATTTTCGGCCCGACTTCTTTCTCAGCGCCCAATACCACAAGATTCGCCGTCGTGCTCGCGTTCTCGATCGGGCGAGTCCTCGTCTGCGCGAGAGTTGATGCATAATCCGCTGGCGTTGGCGCTGGAGAGTATGCGTGGCCGGCAGTCGCTCCGCTTCAAGGGCACCGTACGACTACAGGACGTGTGGATGGACGACACGGGGGACGTGTATATGTATGTAGCTGTGCCAGCCTTTTTTATACGACACATACTGATAGCAGTGGTTTCGTGGTAGGGACATTCATCCGGCTGCTACGTTGAGCAAGATTTACTTTGAGAACGCCCTTTGTCTGTCACCGCTTGTTGCATCGCCGCGCGACCCGTCTGGCCTGAAGCGAACAGAAGTTGGCGTCCGCGTATCGCTTGGGGACACCGGTACGTTTTCGTTATGTCATGACGGATGCGACCGAGGATGACGGTGTCGTGTAGATGGACCTGAGACGACTGACATCGTCATTTATGGAGAGACATGTGCGTGGTTGCGTCCGCCCCCCCTCCAGCTGTCGTCTGCAGCGACATCCACTTCGGCAGGGCCGCCCCCGCTGAGCATACGGGTAGCATGTATCACGCCTGCTCCACGCGCTCCGCGTCCGGATGATCCGACGCCTCGAAAGCCGCCTGCACATTTATTTGGCAACACGACTATCAGCGATCTCGGCGCCAACAAACGCATCGTGCCACGGCCGGCCGCGGGCAAGGGAAAGGGAAAGGGGAAAGAGAAGGAGGAGGACCAGGTTCTGCGCCGTGCACGGGAAGTGATGCTGCATCTTCCCCGGTCCAAGGCAAAGGATAAGGACAAGAATGTGCACGGACAAGGTCAGCCAGACACCGTTTTCAAGGTGCCAGAACTCCCTATCAAGGCTTGTCGAAAACAAGGGCAAGGGGATGGAGGGATGGACGTGTTCGGTACTGTTGGTCCTCCTCAGCCTTTGTTGGCTAATGTCAAGGGCAAGGGGAGGGTCAATGGCGAGAACGGCGAGGCTAGAGATGTGATCGAGAGTGCCAACAAACTCGTGCGTGCTTGTCATTTGGCACGTTTAACATGTCCAACGTGTCTCGGCATGCTGTTCTAGATGCTGAAAAAGTTGGCTGCCCACCGACTCGCGGACGCGGGCGTGCCCCGTTCCCATCATGAATTTAAGGACATATTCGGTTTCGTTTACCGTGGCGCAGGGTTTGCACTTGTAAGCTTTTCTTGTCATTCAAGGCTCGTAATGTGACACATTCAAATGATCTGTAGCGTTCGCAGCTGAAAACAGGGCATATAAGCGTACAGGTGGCAGAAGCAGTTGTTGAGGCACACGTCAAAATGTATGTGCTAACTGCAGGCGATACACATGATGCGTCTGGAGGGCGAGACAAAGCGTGTCGGGTACCATGAATGCCGCAGTCAATGATACGCACGATACGAGACAGAACGTTACCGGGCATCATGAACGTCGCCGGGACGTGATGCCGTCGATACGGTTAGTCGCCGATCAAGCCTTAAACTCTAAGAAACAACACTGTTGGGCACCATAAGTGTCGCAGTCGGACCTCGAGGCTGTCGGATGTTATAACTGTGTCTCAGGCGACAGTGTATCTGAACCGCGACTTTGTCCAGTGCCAAGAATGTCAACGCGGATGAAACGGTTGACCAAGAGGAGCACGACTGTCAACCCCACCATTTAATTCTGTGCTGCGAACTGGTCTCGGTCCGGATCTTGAAGGGCGGCATACAGGTTTTAAACGTTCATTCATTCGACCATGCGGCTGGGTCCATCGCGGCGCAAATCCCACGATTCCTGTTGCTTTCCGCGTTTCACTCTTACCCAGGAAACTGCTTGTCACTCGGACGCCGTCGCGGCCATGTGTAATTGCTGTGGGTACTGTGCTTGGCGTGTGTGCGAAGATATGATTTGTCTGGTTTGAGCGAATGCAGGGGGAAAAGGGCTGCATTGAAGAACCTGCGGTGAATTAAAGACGTCTGTCCTGTCCGTGTAACCGAAATGAAATGTACCCTGGGAACGACCCGCGAACGCTTGAGTCAAACTGTGTTCCACAGTTGCGATTAGAGTTAGGGAACGCCGCATCGGTTCACATCCAAAGGGTACATGATATAAGTGCGCCACTTGCAATGGAGATCTCCAGTGTGGGCGTACATATACCGCGATAAACATGGACCTACAACGAGGGTGTGAAACCACAAACCATAAGTAAGTAGGTTTAAGATCGAGAATATAATAACGATATACAGAGAGGGCCAACTTCCCGTAACCCTACGTTACAGAATAATAAATAAATTATTACAACCAACGATGGTAAGTAGGTTTGGAATATTAGTACATGTACAACCGTTCCTTTTCTTGAATTTCGTACATCCGTTACAAAATAGTCCGTTGCCGACGAGACGCTTCGGGATAGATCTCCTGAACGACTTCTTTGAACGCGAGATCTTGCTCGTATTGCTCGCGCGTCTGTCTGACGATCACTTGGAGGACCTGCCTTGTCTGCGGCACATCAGTGGGCTCCCTGTCGAACGCCATGGGGCAAAAACAATTGAGCGCCTGGAGCACAGGGGAGCTAGGGCGGAATAGTGGACTTGTCGGACGAGAGATGGCCGGACTCGACGGTCTGGAGAACATGCTCCGGACCGAGGACGAAGATTGAGTCGCAGGACGGATGATAGTCCGGGTGATAATGAGGTCCTCGCGGTCCGACGTATCCGCCTGACGTGCACTCGCAGACGAAGAGGGGGAAGGTGACGATGTGCCCGGAGTGCTGATCTCACCACTTGGCGATGACGTCGTAAAGTAGGATGACGAAGTGGCGGATGACAGCACAGACGGGGTCGATTCAGAAGAGGACGTGGAGGAAACCGACTCTGCGAGGCCGGAGCCGAGCGAGTCTCTGGGAGATTCAGAGACTTCTAACGGCACGAGGACCAGTTCGTGGTCGCTCCATATGCCACCAACGACGTTTGTTTGGGACAAGTCTTGTTGAGACAACCGTCGCAGAGTCTGGCCCATGTCCTTTTCGGATGAAGGAATAGTGAGGTCGGGAAGAGTCTTCTGAAAAGAAGGAGATGGGATGAGTCGCGAGGTTAGAGGTGGGGGTGGTGGTAAAAACTGACCATGCGACGCATGGGATCGAACCGCTGAGCATCCATGGCTTCATAACGTGCCAGACCCATGTGATCAAAGATAAGGGAAGATAGGGCGGACGAGATGTGTAAGATGAAGGACGAGAAGGACGGAAGTGAAAAGCCATGTGTTTATAAGGGGAGAGCGTATCCATGGCCACAATTCGCGCTGTGGAGGAGGGTGTGGTCAGCCAAGCGCTTTGAGGCCAGCCATTGATGGTCTAAAGCGCTGTGACAGTGTACGCCACCATAGCACCACAATCGATGTTTTGTCCACGATGTGGCAGCCACCCCGCTTGAACGGCCCATTGTCTTTCCTAAGACCACAAATTCAATAGGTTAGGGGGACTTGCAGAATATATATAGCCGGGTCTCCCTGCAGGGGAGATTGCCATCCACTCACTGATAGCACTGCCGTTCATCATACACTCCTTTTTCATTTCATACGATGCAGAGACCTGTGAGCGCGACCCTTCCTGTAGGGAAGCACGTGCTGATTGAGCCCAGAATCCACAAGCACGCTATAGGGATGGTGTTCAACAGGGTCTCAAACCGGGCCACAGCATAGAACCGGACAGTGGAGACTATGGCTTCGTCATCGAAACAGCGCACAAAGTTCTCGTGCTACCACAGAGAGGCACCCTGATATCAGTAGGCCCAACGAAATCACGTTCGATTCACATTACCCATCATTACCCTAGGTACCTCCAAGAACCTCGGAGATCACGTTCCAGCAGTACACGAGGCAAAGGACAGGGTCCTGATAAAGCATGGTGGCGCCTAAAACAATTACCTACGGCGTGGGTTCCATTTTGGGGCTTTTTATCGGCTTCTGAAGTGAACACAGCAACATGCGGCAAGTCGAGAAGAAGTACCTGCTTTGTATTTTAGAAATGTATCTGTAGAGGCGCAGTTTGCCTGATCGACCCATAACCAAATGATTTACCGATCTTTGCAGTCTGGCACGAGTGAAGTTACTCGGATCCGAACCCGGCGCCGGCAGCGTCAACCTCACGTGATCTTCATAACTCAACGCGACTTGTAAATTGAAGGTCAATGAGCAACTTGAAACTCCCCTCCTCCTTCACTTCCCTGTACCGTCTTTTCCTGCGTGCAAGCTCTGCATCAGTTTTACATGGAAGGTCGACTCGAAAAGAGACCCGCAAGCTCTTCCGGCCCGTGTTCGATGTTGCAGCGCGCGTCGTTGGTGAACTTCAAAGCGCTCAACTTTCGCACCAGGAAAGGATTAAACGTCAACAGTTTCTCAATGTCTTTCAGCAGCAAAGTACGTCGGTTCATTTTTCTTTGTTTGTTCCGTCTCATTTGTCGTAGTGGATGGCACTCTGAGCCTCCTCCTGAACTCTGCCCAGTATCGGGGAGTTCCTCATCGAATCATTTGCAACATAAATCGTCTTGGAAACTCACATTCTTCCTGGGTTCAGAAGAAGTACTATTCCAACTCAAAAAATGTATGGAATCCAAAAGCGCCAGTCGTGGACAAGTCGAAGGTTCGTATGTCTCAGCGCCGCCGCGAGATTGAACGAATGGAATGGAACCGAATGCATGAACATTGCTGGGACGGTTTGGAAGAGGTGGTGAGGATGGCCGAAGGCAGACATAAACTATCCTTTGGCAGATTACGCCTGAAACCTTGGACATTGGAAAAGGAATGATGATCTCCGTTTTTCTGCATCACATGTAGAGAAACGTTGTTTCTGGCCAATCGTAAGTGGATGCCATGACGATTCCCTGCATGATTATTGTTCTCATGGCAGCAACTTTGATCTCAATTTTAGTGGAGACGGAATCGACTTGTAGTCCAAGTCAAACAATAACAGTAGTCGGCCAGTGTCAGCCTCAGTTAGTCTGCGAGGTCCGGCACATGATAAACTTTGTCGCAGCCACGTCGTATTTGCTGTCTGGTCGTCTTACTCATCCGCAGATGAGTTATTGTTTCCAAAACACCCTGGTCACGTGGCCACGTTGGAGCCATAACAATAACTATTGTTTGCCGACGAGTTTCCTCGCCTCGCCCTTATCGCGTGCATGTGTTCTGTCGCATAAAAACCGTCGCGATGGATGAAAACGAGTGTTCCCCTCTCGCGTAGCTGTGCTTCGCACCTGTACCTATTGTACGATCTCGAAGTTTACCATCATGTCATTCCGAATTCCTGGCCCACGTATTGCTGGTCAAGACTCAGACCCTACGGACATTCGTTTCTCTTCTGAAATATCCAGACATCACTTAGATGTTGGATATTTCCCTCTGTCGGACAAGCGTATGTATGGAGACGATGAATCCATCAAATCGTGGATTGATACAATCAGTCACGTAAGTCTTATCGCCACCACATCACTCGTGAAGCATATAGCTGACTGGGGTCTTTCAGCACAACTCTTCCGTCCTCAAGCTGGACGAATCTGATTTGGATGCTTTCGAATTTGCCACGCATCCTTTCAAAGCCTATCATTCGCGTTCTTCGTTCTCCGAAAAAATCGAATCGGGCACACTGCGATTTGATTCCTCGGCATGGGCTCCAGATGTATTCGCATCTTCCTACCACGAAGACAGCGACGAAAGTCACTCAGCATTGTCTTTCTCAGGCGATGCGCAATACGTCACTATTCCTTATGGTAGTCCATGGTATCGTCACCCATCGCCAAGTCCTGGACCAGTCACAGCCTATGAATTCACCACGGCGCCATATACAAGTTCTTGTTCCAATGATGTTCGCCAGGCCATCGCCCAGCAAAAGGTACTCCTCGCGGTATTTTACGAGGAGCTACAGAGAGTCGTGCCCCGTGGCGACGCAGAGTATGACCCTGAGTGGTTGAGAGACGTGGATGTGGATCTTGTGCTGGCACCTTTGGAGACGTATGCAGACTTGTGCTGGGAGTCAGCTGTCTGTGACAAATCTCGGATCGCACAGTTTGACAGACCGTTACCTGATGTCCCGATGGGATTTGATGACCTTTGAAGAGTTTTATGAATGTCAAGGTGAGATTAATCTGAGTTGGCTTATTGACAAGATTCTCATGACCTGTTCTCTCGCGTAGCTGGAATGTGTCCTATCGCCCACTACCTTCGTTCGAGCGATGTGTTTTCATCGTTGTTTATGGACTCTCATTGGATCTATGCACTGCATCATCTTCACTCTCGGCACGCATTTTCTTTAACTTCCGTGTAAAGTCAGTACGATAAAAATAACAACCACTGTTCAAAGTTAACGTTGAAATTTACACAAGCCTACCAGAGCAAAGTCCGGAAATACAAAATAAGTTGTTTATTCAAATTGCAATGACGGGCTCCTGAACATCGTAAAATTCACCCGAGTATGAATTAGTCGGTCTTGAATGAGAGCTGACGCTTACATTCCCCCTACCTGATACAGCTCGTAACCGTAACTGGTGACCGCATGTTCCTGCCGCGGATTGAATACTCAACGTTGGCCGAACAATGTTTCGGGATCAAGGTACTAAAACTGGGTTTTATGCGTATCGTCTAACTACATGGAGATAACGGTTCAAGTAACTTACGCAAGTTCTAGATTCTGGAAAATGTGTTTCACTTTCTCGCTTTCCCCCACTACTATTGGCCGCGTCGGCAACATATGGTTCTACGCCGCCTCATTTGGTTCCGCGTGAGGGCAAGTGAGACCTGCCATTACGTACGTGTGTCATGGCCTCTTCTCCTCGATCCCACATTCCTGCCATAAGTAAAAGATTCCGCGCGGCCAGCTGTCGGGGGGAATAACGTCCGCTGAAACCCTGGGAGCACTGTGATCAAAGCTTACATTGAATATCTCCGTGCAACTGATCTGCATGCTGCACTGCGAATGGCAAAAAAAAACTCGCTATTAACGAAGGTGGCAGGAAAGTAGTTGTGGCGCTTGAATTCATGAGTCTCACTTTTGACCCACAGTGAGAACATCTCCCCCGAGAGAGCAATTCTCTTGCATCTTAGAAACGAATCTGTCAAGTCCGAAATAGTTATGCCACGGGATCTTGTCATTGCACATAATATCAGATTTGTCTGGGCGTTCCCCCATCGCTTTTATACCGCACAGAGACAAGCTGACGTGCAGCGGCACATCACAATGCATCACCCTTTCATCGACAACATCCTCTCATCTCTATCGGCACCGTCTCCTCAGTTGACTGTGGAACAAGAAGAGGTGTGCCAGGATCACCCCCCCCTCCTTGATTACTCGGTTACTTAACGTCGGTTCACTAGGAGCTGCTGGAACCTTACACATACGTAGCGTCTTCCCCTGGAAAAGGATTCCGCGGTCAACTCGTACAGGCTCTGAACCACTGGCTTCGGGTACCTCCAGCTCAGCTGAATGCAATAATTCGTGTAATAGAACTATTGCACAACGCCAGTCTCTTGTAGCTTCGATCATCTTTCTTATACGGCAATCGCTTACTTTGTTACAGAGTGGACGATATCGAGGACGACTCAGAGTTGAGGAGAGGCAAGCCAGGTACGTTTTCTCAGAAACATCGACGCGTGTAACTGATATATCGATCGTAGTTGCGCATAAGATATTCGGCGTGCCGCAAACAATGAATGCCGCGAATTATGTCTATTTCCTCGCGTACCAAGAGGTCCTAAAGATTCCCTATTTGGATCAAGCGAAATACCCGTTTATCGTCCAACGCTATGCCCGAAGCCCCTTGAATCCTGATCTTCGATTCATTCAAATACTCAATGGTGAGCAAGTTGCTCTGCCTCATTAAACACTTGTTTCTAAGATGAAATTGTTCAGATGAGATGTTGGCACTGCACCGCGGCCAGGGCAGGGAGATGCTTTGGCGTGACCATCTCCGCTGCCCCACCGAAGAGGAATACATAGATATGGTGAAAGACAGTAAGTCGTCGGTGTTGATAAAATATATGGAGTTACTCACCTACCCGATGCTCAGAGACAGGGGGATTACTACGACTCACAGTAAGATTAATGACGGAATGCGCCACTATCAATACTAATATGTAAGTCGGATGTCACGAAGGACGGTCTGACATATCCAAATATAAACTCATCTCCATTAGAAATTATGTGCCGTTCGTGGACTTGTTGGGTATCTGGTTCCAGATTCGTGACGACTACATGAATCTGCAGAGCAACACGGTAGGTATATTCATACCCAGCCGTCTGGTTATCTAATCTGTGTCATCCAGTACTCGGAAAACAAGGGGTTTGCTGAAGACTTGACAGAGGGAAAATTTTCTTTCCCACTCATCCATGGCATTAGGGAAAAGCCTGAAAGCAAAATGATACTAAGTGAGAACAACGCAACGCTTTTGCCTGATCTCACCTAATTTTTTTTGCAGGTGTTCTTCATCAGCGGTCCAAGGACGCAACACTCAAACATCATACGATTACTTTCCTCCACGAAGTGACACATTCGTTCGAATACACTCTCAGCGTATTGACCTCTCTGGAAGCGCAAACTCGTGCAGAGGCAGTAAGACTCGGTGGGAACCCGAAGCTGGAAATTATTCTCGACAAGCTGGGAATGCAAGACTAGTCATAACCCTATTCAAGTTGGTGTGGTCTGCAGTCGACACGGTAACGACATCTTAGTTGTTGTAGGATACGAATTCAAGTTAAAGTTAGTGTTACGATTACGGTTGCTTTGTAGGCGTCACGGTGTGTTTCTCCGTTATCGTCATTTACTTTAGCGCTGGACATTTCATTTCTTCATGGCTCTATCAGTTATACGTTTTAGGTGTTGATATGCTTGTGTAGTTGATGCTATGTATGTATCAGTGATAACTGTCATTCGTCACTTTATCGAACAATCCTTGGACGGAAGTACGCAATCAGGGTTCAACGAACCTGTCGTGTTTCTGTTCTCAATGGCTTATCTCAATTTTTAGAACCTGAAACATGGGCTCAGGAAGTGAGGAATAATTTTATTTGATTGTTCGTGACGCGATTTTCTTCATGTGCGCGGCGCAGATAGTCCTATGTCCGTGACGTTATTTGCATTCGGCACCCAGGACATTTGAACTGGGTGATGATACAGCAAGCTCAGTGAACGCTACGGAGATGGCCGCGAAATCAACGGCGATCAAACAAACGCCAATATGGTGGATTGATCTCCCAATACATAAAGCCATCTATGGTTATTAGGAACGAGGCGATTCGCTCTGCTGCGAGCCTCCATCCTCTTCGTCATCTTCTCCGAAAAAATCGTCACTTGTAACGTCATCGGTGTGTGTATGGGCCTTGGTTGTGGGAGCAGTTCCTCTTCGGCCAGGCACCGATGGCGACGGCTTAGTCTCCTGCCCTGAATTCCCAAACTCGTTTTCGGGCTC
>JBBPMF010000513.1:0-24464 GCA_038090175.1 Austroboletus eburneus | reverse complement strand
CGACGCCCTTGGGCTCCTTTCGAATGACGGGACGCATGGCTGCAAAGTTGACGTTGAACGGCGCGCTCTCTGTGCGCGCCCACTTGTCGACGCGGTCATAGGCGATCTTGCAGTCGCTGATGGTCGCGTCGAGTTCGAGGCTATCCGAGGGTAAGTGGGTCTCGGTGGACGTTACGCATGCAGGCCACGTACAAGGCTGCCTCTAGAGTGGGCCGACCGAGATCCTGCGCAAGCGTCTCTTTGAAGTGGCCATAGTTGTCCCTGACGAGATACGCGAGCTGGAGTATCTGGGTCTTGCGGGCCTTGATAGACTTGAGCTTGCCAGTTCTGAAGCTGTTGCGTAGCTCGGCGTGGATCTAGGTCGTTGAGCACAACGTTGGCAGGTGATAGAGAACAAAGACATACCCGAGGAATTTCGTCGATGGGCGTGAACGCGAGTTGGGTGGACATGTCGAACAGTCAAAATGCGAGGTAGCCTTTGACTGGGGATAAGCTCGGTTCAAGTTGACCAACTTTTGTTGGGGACAGTCAAACCCCACCAATTCTTTGAGGGCCAAATCTGAGGTTTCGGCACCATCGTAGCCTGTAGTGATATCACATGTTCTCCACAAGCGAAGTACGAATCCCCGACACCCGTCGCAGAAACACCTCAAGTATACTACATGCGCTATCCTGTCACAACAAACACTATACCTCCGTCCATTTTTATATCCACTATTGAACTACCAAGCCAACGTGACACGATACGCGTTATCGACAAATATCGCTCAGAAACGCTGCAATCGTCTTTGGACATCGAATTTCGGATAGCATTAAATCAATGGCGACACTTGTTGTTTGACACTCCACGACCAGGGCGCACGTCCGGAGTGACGAGTCAGATTGAACGGCACATCTAGGCTGCTAAAGTCGATCTCCAGGACAGCGCGAGAGTAACATCATCAGCCCCTCGGGTGTCACGCAAGACTCGATACCCAGCCTTGTTGTTCCAAAGAATGATTTGGGATGGCCGAGCAAGCCGTTATCACGACCTATGCCTTAGGCGATCACCTCCATCAGACTGGAACCTAGAACTCTGGAGTCCCACGCAACATTATTCACATGATCCTAGTTTTTTTTAGGAAAAAGTATCCGTCTTTACGTCTGATTTCCTCCTGCCTCCGCTACTCGCTAGAATAACGCACCCCAAGATGAGCGACTTGCAGCGAGGTAAGGACCTTCGACTTGAAGGCGACGTACCTCCATCCAATCTCGAAGGAGGCCTCAAACCCGCCTTGGCGCACTCCCCCTCTTCAAGATCCTCATCCTCCAATCCATACATTGCCTCCTCACCGCAGCGAACCCAGGCAAGAAATGATCAACCTCGATCCATTTCTGTCGGTGATTTGCTACATCCGCCTCCTCAACACCCTCCATCCAGTACACATCATCATACCATAATGATTCGACGCCCAGCAGCTCGGGAAAGATATCGCTCAAAAATGCTGCAATCGTGTCCGGGTGATCAATTATGGATGTCACAAAGTTGACCATGGAGCATTTGCTTGTTACTCCACGACCAGGGCGAACGTACGGAGTCATGTCGAATGGTACGTCTACGTCGGAGAAGTTGATCTCGATTGCGAGTTCAGTGAGCCCAGGACAGCGCGAGAGCAGTATAATCAGGCCCTTGACTGTCACACGGGACACGGGACCCCAGCCTGAAGATGCGTTGAGAAAGAGCATGTTTAACTTGGGCCAGCATTTTGTCAACGTTGTGATTGCCTCATTGTCAAGAACGAGGTCGCAGGGCACGTCGAACTCGAATGAGAGTATGCTGGAGATGGCAAGCAAGGGCTGGAAAGTGGATATGGAGAGTTCGTGATGCTGATGCTCGCCAGACGTGTTTAGAAAGACATGTTTCAGCTTCTCGGAACCGCATGCAGTGGCCAATACGAAGAAAAACATACGGAGTGCATCTGGGGTAGGCGTATCCTCTATGGAAAATGATACTTTTTCCGGAAAAAATCGTACGGGTTCAAGGAGGAATGACAATGTCTGAAGCGTAGTTGCATGCAACTTCAGTGTGTGGAGGGATGCAAATGCAGAAGGAGTCAGATGGGACAATATTTTCTCCGCCTTGAATTCGATGGGAGCTGCGCCGAGATTTCAGCCAAAAAAGGGAGACGGCAGATGTGCACAAATGCGACTTCATTGAGCGAAGGAACATTGAGTGTTTTCAATGAATGCAGGTTTAAGATCATGTCAGACAAGATCCTCTTCCCGTCGACATCGGGAGTGACAGATGACCAAATAAAGAGGTGCTTCAGTGACGAACAAACGGTACCAATATGAGTGAGGATGGATAGCTCGAAGGAGTTCAATGCACAATTTGGGAGGCTGAGTGATGTAATGGAAGGCGGCAGCAGTAGCCGCACGAGCGGCGCATCCCTTTTGTTCAGCTCATTCCAATGGAGATCCTTCAAGTGTGAAGCAAGCGGACCATAAGTTGGGGGATTGGTGAGGGCAATGATAACGTCGTCGCTCAGATTAATAACATATGCGCCTCGATGTAGGAGCCGTATTCGGGAAGAGTATTTGAAAAATATATCCCAGTCCCTTCGTAACATTGGTCGTTGGAATGTCTGCCATTCGTTGATCCATGAGCAGGTAACCAGTGAGAGCATGGAAAAAGGCGTACTATCATTTTGCATTTAGTGTCGGGTTCGATATCCACCTTCCATAAGTTTCGAGGAAGACACTTGACAAGTAAGTCGAACCCGTACAACTTTTCCCACAGGATATCGAGAGCAACGTTGTGGAAGGCACGACAGGTGCGCGCTAGCCCAGCTAGAGTGGCAGGACCTTCCTCATCGTCGTCCTCGAAGACTTGACGGAAGACGCCAAGCTGCACCTCGGCAATGGAAAGACAATGATGCATCTTGCGTATTTGCATACAACGTTCAAAGAACTTGAAAGCTTGTCGTTCCAGTCTCAGTTAAGTACGTGTCGCCTACTGGGATGCCTTGAGGAACAATGCAAGGTGAATAAGGATGCACGGAGTCAGACACACCTGGCGAAAGTTGAACCGGACAAGCTCACAAGGTTGAGAGTTACATAAACCCCGAACGTGTCGTATCATATAACTATTCCAACACGAGCCAAAATTCTTCAAAAGCCAACTTTCACCATAGTGCACAACGGCTAGTCACCAGTCTAGGTGATCATACTCCTGGCGATTCCATTTGGGACTTAATGTTTTGCCATGCCATCATCACAAGTTTGGAAAGAACGCTTGTGACTGTCAATAAAACCCTGTCTGTTCGCCGATATCCCTCAGAGCAGTCGTCGCAAAGTTGATTACGCAGAGCAAAAGCGGTGTCCTTGTGAACATCCCTAAGGAATGTTTGGAATGGGAAATAAGACTCTGTCACGGATACTGGACGTCTCTTCTTTGGCGAGTTCGCGGTGCGTACGATGATATCTCATCTTCCTGACTAAATTTTTAGATGGACTCCGGTTCCCGCTCCCGACGAACAGTGCTTTGAATCCATCAAAGCAGGCGTGGACGCGTTGTCTCCCGGCGTTAAAATGTTCATAAATGGCGGTGAGTTATCAGAGTCGCTGACATGTCCATCTTTGACATACACATCTCCGATAGGTGAATTTTACGGTCATAACATTTCTAATACCAACATGGAGATGATTGCGAGATTCTTCGAAAAGTATCCCGAGTATGGTGATAGGACATTCTTGTCCGTCAAAGTAGGTCAAGGAATATTTGACCCATTGCATACGTCTCTGAAATTTTTTTCTCCGATCATCACAAGATCCCCGCTCAAACGGCTCGTGAGTGTTCACCTTATGATGGATTTGAACAATGTTGAACGTATTTTCAGTCCAGAAAATATCGTCCGGAGCGTGAACTTGGTGAACGAGAAATTACGAGGAACTAAGCGCCTAGACTTATTTCAGTGTACTCGTGTTGACCCCAATGTTCCTTTGGAAGTATCCGTTGGCGCACTTGCAAAGCTTAAGAACGAAGGCAAGCTGGACCACATTGGTATGTCTGAATGTAGAGCGGAGACTCTCCGTCGTGGTCACAAGGTTAGTAAAACTAGCATCTTCGCACACCATAGCTAAGCCTCGTCCCAGGTTCACCCGATCAGCGTCGTCGAGACTGAAATTAGCCCGTTCTCATACGAGACGAAAACACGCGAGGGTTGGTCAAAATATCTTGGTTTGGTCACAAACTGAACTCATCACATCATTCTAGTCATCGAGACCGCGAAAGAGCTCGGGGTGGCAGTTGCGGCTTACTCGTGTGCTCCATCCTCTTTAGATTTTTAATGATCGGGTAGGCCACTTGGAAGAGGTTTCTTGACGGTCAGATCAAGAGACCAGAGGACATTTCTGGTATGTGCTTGAGAAGGTATGCATTAGCGAAAACTCACGTATCATATAGGAGATATATGACGTCACATGCCTCGTTTCCAGGAAGAGGTGAGAATTGAATTCTCACATCCACGCATGTTTCTAATTGCGTCACGCAAGAACATGAGGCACAACTTTGCGATCGTGGACACTTTGTCGGAACTTGCCAAGAAGAACATCACGCCAGCACAGCTTGCTATTGGCTGGGTTGGTTCCCTTGGGGCTCACGTTATTCCTCTTCCGGGTTCATCGTACGGTGAATCTTTTTTCCACGTGTACGTTGACATGTCTGATCGTGTCACCTAGGCACGGCAAGCGTGCCCTTGAGAATTGTGCAGGAGGCGACGTGGAGTTTGCTGAGGAGGAACTGCAAAAGATCAACCAAGTCATTGAGAGTGCGGACGTGAATGGGAGTAGATATCCTGAACAGCGTACCACGTACCTTTGGGGCTAATAGCGTTTGCCCAGCTGTGGCGTGTTCAATGGAGTGGCACAAGATTATGTTTTGACTGGGTTTGTAGCGGGTTGGTGTAGGCGTAAGATAGCTGTCAGAATAAGTGATGGTTCGACTCTCGGAATGCTGTTTCGAAAGACATCGCTATCAAGGTGGACGACCGCGAAGGTTGTGGCGGTGGTCTCCTTTCCATTAGTCACTTTCCACGGCAATATGCCACGCCCAATCAAATATCATGTTACAGGATCAGGCGCTCGTTTCAACTTTCAGAAATGGGATAAAAATGTTTGCCATATCACCAAGCTTGGTAACCATAAGCCGAGAAATAACGTCATACATCGCTCATATGCGCTCATAGAGTCGGACATGATCTTAGCCAGCGGGGGGCCGGGCAATTGCACGTTTACAAAATAGACACCGGCCGACTTGGATGGTCCAATTTGCACTGTGCAATGGTTTGAACCTGCTGGGTCATCGATCATCACTCGGCTACATATCAGTGTAAGTGTAAACGTCTGGGGTGCTGATCGTCATCGATTCAAACTTTGGCTTCTCCTTCGAAACTCCCAGTTTCAGTCTCCCAAAAATGATGTAAAGTCAAACCGGACCGAGGCTGCAATAAAAGTCCTCATATGGCCGTCTCGAGGCCGATTCAAACTGATGGATGTGGCTGGGCAATCAGCAAATGGGTCCACCTCGGTCTTTTTAAAAATAGCCATGATGGCAACAAACGCGCGGGCTTTGCGCCGCGTCATTTACTTGCATTCCACTGCCACATATGTACAGTGATTGAGCCCGCGAGCCTCGGAAACAAGGATCGAGTCTTCGAAGGAAAGCGTAATTCTTTGCCCTCGTGAGGTGCGTTCTTGAGTACTTGAGTTCTCACTGCAGAACTTGCTGTATGGCCATGCCGTCATTGATCCACCCAGTGACTCTGCCATCAGAAAACGTTATTTGGGAGCGTGAACAATATACATGTTTGTCGTGCTTGCCACTACAAGTTCAGTAGCACTCGTCGATCTCCGTCGAGCCTGGCAGCCAAAAAGTCGCGGAATTGAAATTTCCAAACATCCGGGCTTGCTGGTCTCACCTGAGGCCACGCCTTGATGGTATGATCAGGCTCGTGGCAACCAGGCGCCAATCTCTAGCACGCCATCCAGGTCCGCTTTCCACGCCACGAACACCATTTATATCTAGCATTTAATTAGGGCTCCGTGCCCAGCGCTTCTTCCACGACGGCCACATCCCACCATGGCCTCGGGGAACGAGGACGCTTTCGACAGCGAGCAAAAGGCTGGCCTCGACCAACCCGTCTTCCAGGTAGAAACGCAGGATGTCTTTGACGAGCCTTCTCTCGATCCCGTCTATCAAGCCAAGGCTCGCATTCTCAACGATGCGCTGCAGGACATCGGTATGGGAAAATACCAGGCGAGTGCTTTATTCACTATTCTTTGCACGTGCGATCGACGAATGATTAACGTTGGGACTTTTTCAGTGGTTTCTATTCATCGTCGCCGGCTTTGGTTGGCTCTCGTGAGTGTCCTAGTCAGTCGCTCCCAGAGTCACTCATGTATATATACGCGTAATCAGAGACAATCTTTGGCCAGTGGGTGTGGTTCAGCAAAGACACGGGTGTGCGACCGCTAATGGCCCACGCTCTAGATCGTCACCGGTCTCATTCTCACTCCAGTCGTGGACGAGTTCAACGCCAACGGGCCAATGCTCAAGCTTGCTCAGAACATTGGATTACTCGTTGGGGCCGCATTTTGGGGTGTATACGCAGACGTCTGGGGTCGTCGGTATAGTCTTTTTTCATCGCTACCTGGGATACATTTGACGTTCACCAGATGGGCATTCAACATGACTCTCCTCATCACGGGTGTGTTTGCGACCGCCTCTGGAGCCTCACCCAACTATGCCACTCTCTGCGCGCTCGCTGCGGTCTGGTCAATTGGGGTAGGTGGTAACTTGCCCGTGGACTCTGCGGTGTTCCTTGGTTCGTTTCTCCTACTTGTCTTCGTTTGTGCACTAATACTCCTTGTCAGAGTTTATCCCTGCATCCCATCAATACCTGCTTACCGTGCTTTCTATTTGGTGGGCTTTCGGTCAATTATTAGGAAGTCTGGTACGCTCAAGATCTTACCTCTCCATTCTAGTCTCAGATGGTTAAAATAGGTCGCGTGGCCGCTCATATCTGATTTCTCCTGTTCGGGCCCCCAAGGGTCTCCCTGCCCCAAGTCTTCCAATGAGGGCTGGCGCTATTTCCTTTATACCATGGGCGGACTCATGTTACTCCTTTGGGTCCTCCGATTCTTCGTATTCCAGCTCTATGAGAGTCCCAAGTACCTCATGGGACGTGGCAGGGACGAGGAGGCCGTAGAGGTGATCCACAAAATCGCTGCATACAATGGCAAGACGAGCTATCTCACTGTAGAGCACCTCAAAAGTCCCGAAAGGCTTGGTGGGAGCTCTTTCGAAAAGGACGAAGTCACGTTAGATGTTTCCGCAATGGCAGCTGTGAGAAGAAAACTTGCAATTTTCGGTGCAGGACACGTCCGGCCCTTGTTTGCGACTCGTAAAATGGCTTACTCGACCACTTTATTGATTATTTTATGGGGTAAGGAGTCTTGCATTCTGCCCGAGATCAGGTCACTGAAATTCGATTGCCCATGTAGCACTTATCGGTCTTGCTTTCCCACTGTAAGTAGAATCAACTATTCGTGCGGTAATCATACTCAATCTCGTATCAGGTATAATGGCTTCGTAACATACTAGTACGTGACATCACTACTTTGATCTGAAGTAATGACGTCTCATGTACTCACCAGCCTGGCAACCCGAGGGGCAGATTTCGGTGACACCTCCGTGCACATCACATACCGTAATGTGAATGAGTCGGTCATCACGGGCCTGTCAAAGTACTGACGTGAACTCCAGCAAGTCATCTTGAGCGTGATTGGTGTCCCTGGCGCCCTCCTTGCAGGGTATTGCGTCGAGTTGCCGATTCTTGGACGGCGTGGGACCCTCTCTATATTCACCCGTATGTATGCAAGACCATCCTGAAGTTGGTATTGACCGAATACCTCCTAGTTCTTACCGGCGTGTTCATTCTTGCTTCGACGACGGCACGTACGGAGAGCGCACTGCTTGGATGGAACTGTGGTTACAGTTTCACGAGCAACATCATGTACGGCGTATTGTATGCGGTATCTCCCGAGCTGTTCCCCACAAAAGACCGAGGAACGGGGAACGCCATTGTCGCGAGTGCGAATCGTATATTCGGTATCATGGTGAGTAATGATACTCGGATCTCCTGAAACTCAAGTTGACATCGACTGACTTGGGATGTGATAGGCGCCCCTCATCGCGATGTATGCCAACTTGAACACGTCTGTACCGATTTGGGTGGCAGGTGCGATATTCGTTGTAGCAGGATTCATTGCACTATTGTTGCCATTCGAGCCTCGCGGAAGGGCGGCGTTGTAAGGGACGTTGGAAATCCTTTCTTTTTCTGGTACTCTATGACTTTGAATCACGTAGTAGCTTTAGCCTTGCTGAATTTCTTGATCTTGATCTCATCGCCGAGTGACTAAGCGAGAAAAAATCATGCATAATCACCATATTCGTTTTCTACGACCACTACTTTCGCGATGGAATTTGTACCAGGGCCTGCCATTCATCGGGTCCTTTGCGCTGACTGTGGTGCGTTTCTTTATCTCATTCTCAAGAATGATATGGTCTTGATACGTCCAACGATCAGGGACACCGATCGAGCCCAATTCCGCCAATCTCTGCGTCGGATGTCTACGAAACAGGCGAGTATTATAAATGCTGATGTGGAAGATGTCTCTCATCCACCTCCAGCATGGACATCACCGAGGGGATTCCCAAACAATGTACATCTGATCGTCCTCCCAGTAAATGGCACCTGGCTGACACTCACACACAGCGTCCGTCTCATTTTGCCGCAACTGCGAGCGGTTCCTATCGCCGCCGACCGCATGGACGCTCGCTCGACCCGAGTCGCAAGAACTGTTGGCGCTCTGTTTGAAGCGGCTCAAAGGGCTCAACAAGGTCCGCCTAACCGAAGCACACTTTATCTGGACAGAACCGCACTCGAAGCGATTACGTGTCTCGCTCACGATTCAAAAAGAGGTGCGTGTACTCGGATGACGCACGCACGCCCGTCTGACCATCCACAGGTCCTCACGGCTACGATCCTCGAGCAAGTGTTTGAGATCGAGTATCTCGTTCAACATACACAGTGTTCCGACTGTGCCAGACTGGCTGCGAAAAACACGTGGAAGGCGCTTGTTCAAGTCCGTCAAAAAGTCGCGCACAAGCGCACGTTCTTGTTTCTCGAACAGCTCGTTCTCAAGCATGGCGCGCAAAAGGATACCATCGGTGTCAAGGAGGTGCGGGACGGGTTGGACTTTTTCTACAGTCAGCGGAGTCATGCGATACGGATGGTCGAGTTTTTGACGGGGGTCGTTCCTGTACGGTGAGTGGTGCTGAACGTTGCCTGTGAAAAAGATATCATTATAAGGATGTAGATCAAAGGGATCCGAACGGTTGTTATCTACCGATACGCATTCGAACACGGCAAACTACAAATTCACCTACTCGGTCGAGATCGCCCCGATATGTAAAGACGATCTCGTCTGCATTCCACTCAAACAGGCGCGCGCCTTGTCCAACATCTCTCCGTTGACCATCTGCACGCGGGTGGGGTCCTCATTTCAACTCCTGGACGTCAATACACTCCAATCGGTCGAAGTTAGCACCCAAGTTTACTGGCGTACCCCGTTTTCGGCCTTGGCGAGCGTGACCGACCTCGTTGAGTTTACCATTTTGGACGTCGAACCTGTCGGAACGCACCGTGGCCGTTGGGTGCTAGCGGATGCTCAAGTTGCGCTTGCGGGGGCCTTTAAAAGCTCCGGCAGACGCGCCGACGGAGACATGTTGATGGACTATGAATCTGTGGGGGGAGCGAGTCAGATACTGCACACGCGCACACACCTTGGGGGGATCCTTCAGCCGGGGGACGCTGCCATGGGCTACTACCTGACCGCATCCAACTTCAACTCAGACGACTATGCGACCCTTCCTTCTGAGCGCATCCCGGACGTGATACTCGTGAAAAAGGCGTACCCGAACCGGCGCAAAAAAGGCCGTACGCGTGGGTGGAAGTTGCGGAGCATGGCCAAGGAGCAAGGGGAGGAGGGTGACACAGGAGGCGGTCGGGGCGTCGTGGGACGCATGGGCGGACGGGACCAGAAGAAGGTGGAAGAGGACTACGAGCTGTTCTTGAGAGAACTGGAAGAAGACCCGGAGTTGAGGGTGAACGTGAACTTGTACAAGACCAAGGACGTGAAGATGCAGGACGCGAATGGCAACGTGGGGCGGAAAAAGGGAGGGCAGTATGGGATGGACGTGGACGAGGTAGGTCTTCCGTCAGGCGATTCTGACGTGGGTGCGGAGGCAAATGGAGAGGGCGAAGATGTGGAGGAGGAAGCGGATTTCCCAGACGTGCAGTTGGAGGAGCTGTTGGAAGACTTCGACGAGATGACTTTGGGGGATGGTGAAAAGGACGGCTGAGGCGGAATAGTGCTTGTAGGGTAAAGAGTGCATCATCACGTGACACGCGTTGCGTCAAGCAACCGAGCACTCATTTCTTTCATCTCATCTTCATTCTTCCGCCATGGCCGACCCAGATCTTGGCACGCAGCCCAACTTTGCAGCCTTGGAATTTCAAGACATTACAGAGGCTATCATGGCAAAGTACAACGTGGACCAGCTTCAGGCGATCAACCGCTTAGCTGTGGCATGGGAGTTACATCGCACAGATCGCCGGCAGAGATCACTTGCAGTCAGAAAGACATCAAGTCTGCCTGATCTTGATGATGACCGTCCACCACCGAGCATCATTTTTCCCCGGCCTTCGCAATATGCCCTTCAAAAATTGGCCGTTTTTGATTATGTGGAACTGTGGTACTTCTCAAGAGAAGGATGCAAAGAAGCAGAAGCGCTCCCTCAATCCGAAACACCTTCCCTGAAAGTGCGCGCTGATCACGAACTCTCCTTTGACCAGTTCGAGGGGGCGCAGTATCTATTCATCCACTACGCCGAGCAGGCGTCTTGGCCCGAGAAATACATAAAAGCTCTGTCCTTGTTCTTTCAGGACATTAAAGAACATTTCTTGCGCGATGAAGACGACGACGGCGACACAAGGGACGAACAAAGATAACTTGTCGTGCTGACTTACGCGTCCTTGGTTCGGCGTTTGTGGCACCAGCAATTGAAGGATAACAATGGCCCCGTCTTCGATATTTCCGTGATCAATGAAGCGTTGATGGATGATATCTCGGATGAGGTCGATGACCGAATTGAGAAGGATAGATCATTCAAAGAGGTCAGTTTCTTTTCATGCTTGGCAACTTGATAACTTACTTAGCCGATTGCACTCTATGGCAATTGCCCGATTACCACGAAAAATTCAAACATGTACATCCCTGTTTCTTCGTTGGTATAGTCCCTAGTTGAGATTCAAAGAGCATCAACAACCCCCAAGATGAGACATAAAGGTGTCGCAAGAAAAACCGCTCCGTTTAAACCTATTGTTAAAAGGATGCGACTGTCATGAGCCGCTATCCATTCTGGAATCTAGTCTAGAATATTGTGTTTCAATCCGTGTCATTTTCATTGTTACACGAACTACGTATAAGAATTCCGATGTACTTATTTGATCGATGCAGTCAGCCCCGCTACATCGTTTGATCGCTACCAGAACACAACAAGTACTTGTAGATCTGAGCACGCTACTTTAAACACGTTTCTCTGGTGCATCTCTGTCTGGATTATTGTTTTAGAGTCTCATCAAGATCGACAACCCACTCGTGAGCTGAGTTAAAGGTGCCCCGGAAAGAAAAAAAAAAGTCTTATCCCATTGACCGGAGGCAGTATTGAGAAGCTAGATCCCCCAATTGGTCGACCTTGCCCATGTGGCTTACACAATTCAGAGCCTTGAGTACCACGTGCTAGGATCAAGTATGCTTCGATCGCCTGGCTTTTCCAATTACGTACCGACAAAAAGCAATTGCGGGGTTAAGCCGTATCATGACCAAAGTAGACCAGAAATAGATTATTGTAGAAGATCGTGACGGGTGCAGTCGAGTGCAGGTATAAAGGCGTGGCTGGTGAGAAAAGGTACGGGAGGCGAACTAACGTCCAGACACGCGCCCAAGATACAAGAACTTATGGTCGGTCACCTCTCTGTCGGCAGGCTCGTCCTCGCATCCGTCCTTGCCAACGTCGGCAGTAAGGTTGGTCTCGCAGCTGCGTCTCCGACGGACATTATCACCCGGGGTAAGCAGACGGGACGTCATACCAACTAGTATGGCAAGTCGCGCCTGACGTGCATGATAGAGTTATCTGGCGGTGTCGTCGAGATCACAACTCGTCTTCCAAGCAAGGGCCCGGTAACAACGCACGGACGTAAACGCAGCGATGTGAATTTGACCGGACAAAATTGCGCGTCGACATGTGGTGGGGTTGCGGGCACCGGTCCCAATCAAGCAGACTGCAACGAAATCATCGACTCCCTCAATGCAGAGGGAACAGCGACATTTACAATGGGTCCTTATACTGTGGCCAGCTGGGTTCAAGCGAGTTGCACCATCGAGCTGTGAGTCGCGAATGCGTCTCGCTTCCAGGGAGGAACTGACGATGGCACAGCGTCCAATCTACGGCAGATACGGTCACGTAAGAGGAATTTATATGCATCGAGATGATTGAACCACTCGCTCACGGATTTATAGGTATACATACGACTACCTGGGGACAGTCGCAGCATATCTGTCTGATACGTGTAATGCGGCGAATGGGTACGCGTTTGGAAGATGCATTTTTGATGGACGGGAGGACGCGATTTGGGTCGGGAATACGGACGACACTAGCCAATCAACGTGACATAGTTGAGTGCGGCCTTGTGTTGAGGCTACAGTGTGGACTAGTTAGAAACAAGGTATGAGCATGTCCATGGCAAAAAATGACTGGCGATGCTATCAGATCGACGTGGACCAGCATCATGCGACCACAACGATATCTTCTCAGTTGTTACTCGTTCAAAGCGTCTCTATGGTTTTGTATAAGCGTCGAGTGCTACGGGACCCACGGTAGAAGGGCAAGATTACGTACCCTCGACTCAAGTCGTTTGCAAAAAATTAAGAATGTGTTCAAATCATTCACGAATAACATTTCCGCATGTAGATCATCGTACTAGAATGATCTATGATTTAGTTGTTTAATTAGAGCGTCGATCTATTACTTACATAGAATATCCGGGTTCAGTGCACTCACCATAGTTTGCGAGCGTTCATCGTTCAAACGTTCGTCGCCCCAAGTTCATTTGTGTGCGCCAATTTGTTTCAGGCAACAATTCTGCTCTTCAATACTTCAATTGCGATACCTCTTAAAAACGTTCGAGTTCCTGTGGTAAGTATGTACTCGGGAGAAGGCTGTAAAGAGGCGGAAGTGCTCTCTAAATCCAAGGAATCTTCCCTTGACGCGCGCGTTAACCATGAACTAGTGAAAGTAGCACCTAGTAACACTGGTAACTATGGATTCAAGGTCGAAAATGGCGAAATCTGCAGGTCAAGGTCGTCGACACCATAAAGCATTGACTATACGGCTGAGAAGGCAAAAAATTGATTCACACGTGCAAGAGTGCACAGAAAAAAAAAAGCTAATACGTTCTGTCTTTCGTACGCTCCATCGCTGTAAAGGAAGTTGGTAGCATGGACGAAAACAATTGTGTGATGACATACGATTATAATGTAGGAGCTTTTCTATCAGATCGACGTGCGTCAGCACCATGCGACGACAGCAATATCTCTTCAACTGCAATTCATCCAGAGCGTCTCTGTGGTTTCGTATAAGCACGACCCCAGGAAGAATGGCAAGATCGCGTACCCTTCACTCATATCGTTTGCGAGCAGTTCCAGGTATGCGTTCCATTTATCGCCAATGACTTTTCCGCATGTAAAACAGCGCACTGGAATGATCTATGATTTGGTCACTGGATTGTAGCGTCGAGTGTGATCTACAACTCACCATGGTGGTCTGCAAGAAACCCTGCACCAGGGGTGGAGCACCACGTGATATAACAATGGACGCGTGCACGTGACTGTCACACAAACTACGTGAGGCGCGTCGCCGCATTATTGACAACGGCGAGGTTGATATGGGCGACAAGTTTGAGCTACAAGACGAGCTCCAGTCCCTCCAGGACGTCTCTTCCTACGAAATATCGAACGAACATGACATACACGATACAGAACCGGGCCCTTTGCTACAACGTAGGTGGGGCGTTGACCCAAGCCAATATCTCTGACCACCTCTTGTCACAGATGCGGTCGGCATAACTGCGCGCAACTCGGAAGCCATCACCGACCCAGAGATATTCGACATCTTTCGTAGCCTGCTCAAACACGCCGACGCCGTCCCCGGCCCGCTCATGAACAAGCTTCTCGACTCCATCGCTTCTGGGTTCAGCGCACAAATCGACGCGGCAGTGCGGGACGCGAGAGACGAGGATCAACAGGTCATCATGGCACACAAGGCTCCGCTAGAAATGTATGCCTTTCTTCTCCACTGGTTCGTGACCGCGGCGGAAAAAGTCAAGTCTAGGGACGATGGAGATGCCCCGCAGGTGCAACCGCGCGCTCGTCGCGGTAGAGGGGGGAAAGCAGGGAGTTCACGAGGCGCAGCGAGAGTTGTTGAATCTTGGAGTTGGACGGACCAAATACCGGGGACGCTCGATCTGTTCTCCAAGGCAATGAAGCTCAAAACTCATCGTATTTGGATGACAAGTCCGGAGAGGGATGCGTTCATAACGTACGCTCTTTCTCATTCCCTGGACATCAGTATTGACCTTTAACTAGCTGTCTTACTCGACCTGCGTATCATATCGCAGAGAGCGAACAGTACATGAAGGACAATGCCGTCAAAGCGAACGTCTACAAAGTCATCTGTACCGCCGTCAAGAACCATGGTCACGGGGTTGCCGCGCAGATCAGCATTATGCAATCACTACAATACTATGAACATTTGTCAGAACCAATGGCAGAACTTTTGTCTTGCCTCGCCAAAGACTTTGACCACGCACAACTTGGTGATGAGATTCTACGCGAGATCGCTGGGATGAAATTCAGTGCACAAGACACGAAGGGTCCAAGAGCCTTTTCGCGTTTCCTTGTCAAGTTCAGCGAGGAGTCTCCGCGGTTGGTACTCAAGCAAATCAGTCTTCTTCTCGAACATCTGGATTCTGAGGTAACGTGAATACTGCCTCTTCCCATTATTTCTATAACCGAACACTTGCCTAGTCATACCCAATGCGGATGGCCCTCGTCGAAGTCGTCGGTTCACTCATTCGCGAACTCTCTAGTTCGGATGACATGACCAACGACTCGACGCAGACGCACAAACAACTAGGCGGACTTTTTGATCTCCTCATTTCGCGCACGCTCGATCTGTCCTCCTATGTACGCTCCAAGGTCCTCTCCACGTTTTCGAAGCTTTGCGACCTCCGCGTGCCATTCCCGAAGCAGCGACTCAAGATTACACGACACGCCGTGGCGATGCTGGAAGACAAGGCGTCGACTGTGCGCAAAGTGGCAGTGGCGTTGTTGACCAAGCTCGTGGTGACCCATCCATGGGGGCTCATGCATGGTGGACCCCTGAACCTCGAGAAATGGCAGGGTTATTACAAGGAGGTTGCGGAAAAACTGGACAAGCTAGAGGATGCCGTTGGGAAGGCTGTTGAACGAGATGAGGCCGGAGAAGAAACTGAGCAAGGAGATAGCGAAGGTGGAGACGGTGATGCTGGTGAAGATGACGAAATGGAGATAGACGATGCCGAAGCGACCCCTAAAGCTCATAAAAAAAGGAAAAAGTATGTTGGTTTTGGTTGCCTGACCCGTTCTGACGATTTTTATCAGACCGAGTGATGATGACGATGACGAAATGGATGTCGACGAATCAGACTTAGACAGCATAATGGACGAAGACGAAGAGCAGCCACAACCAAAGAGTAAGAAAGACAAGAAGAAACCTCGTGGTTCAACCGTCAACTTTGCTGCTATGACGTCGGAACAAGAGGCTCTTGCTGCGTTAGAATCTAACGAAGTCCTCCATCTCAGATTGCGGAAAAAGTATTACTCGGAAGCACTCAGTTTTATCAAGACGATCGAAGGCGCTATGGAGACCGTTGTACAGCTTCTCGGTAGTACGAACAAGGCGGAAGTGTTGGAGTCGATGGAATTTTTCCGAGTTGCTACCGAGTACGAATTCAAGACGGCAGAGGTAGTCCTTGCCATCCCCTTACGGATCTTTGCCTGACGACGTTTCTAGCTTGGGGTTAAACGCATGCTTCATTTGATATGGTCAAAAGACAACAATCAGACTTCAGAGGACGGGAAAGAACTCAAGGGCGTGCGCTCCCGTTTATTGGAATGCTACCGTAATCTCTACTTCGACGCTTTGCCTGACATGGAGCCGAAACAGCAAGTAAACCGGATAGCCAAAAACATGATCGAGTAAGCAATTAGGCATTTTGTCTTCCGCATTGCCTTACTAATTCCACCAGGTTGACCTATGACTCGACGCTTGCCGAGTTGACGAGTCTAGAGGAAATGATGAAGACGATGATGGAAGAGGAACTCGTTCACTACGACATCATCAATAAGTTGTGGCAAGTTTATAGTAGGTTTACCGATTATCGCACAATTCCAGACGATTGCTACATCTATATTTCGTTAGGTTCTCCGAAGTCACTTCCTGCATGTCAACGTCGAGGCGCTATTATCGTTCTTGGCATGTTTGCTTTGGCAAAACGTACCATCGTGTCAGAAAAAGTCGACGTTTTGCTCAAAGTAGGATTAGGCCCTATGGGCAAGGTAGTATCTTGTGTTCCTCTAATAATGCCATAGATTGACTATTTTGTATCTCAGACTGATCTGACACTAGCTCGGTATACATGCATCGCTCTTCAACGACTCAATGGGAGTGCGAAAAAGGTCAAAGGTAAGCCCGTTCACAGATTCGATGTGCCCATGACGACGTGACGGGCAGGCTCTCTTCTCAACAAGACCCTCCGTATGGACATGGAAAATCTCGTCTTCAAAAAACTGCAAGATACCATTGAACATCCTTGTCGTTCCAAAGAATGGTTCGGGATGGCCGAGCAAGCCATCAACACGATCTACGCCCTCGGCGATCACCCTGACGAGTTGTGCAGTGATATCATCAAGAACCTCACCCGACGCGCGTTCCAGCGAAAGCCACAACCCCCGGCGTCAGACATGCTGGTGGACGAGGAGCGAGAACCGGATGCGATGGATGAGGATGCCGAGCCTCCAGCGTCGACGGGGTCTGCGTCGCATGCACTCGTGTCGCAGGCCACTTCAGCTGCACCGGGAGCGAGTCAGACCTCGGAGGAAAAGGACGTTGGCGACGTGTTCTACCTCAGCCAACTTTTGTTCGTCGTGGGTCACGTCGCGATCAAACACATTGTCTTTCTCGAACTCGTCGAACGCGAGTGGAAGCGCCAAAAGGACGAGAAAGAATTGGGTTCGTTCAAGTTCGTGCTTTGGAGAGGAATGCTGACGTGATTTCTTTCAGCGGAGAAGCTCGCGGCGGGGACGAATCCGTCAAATAAGGCCTCCAAGGAAGTCGAAGAGCTTGATCAGGTGGCTGGCAACGTTGAAGATGAGATCGGTGAACGCGTCGCTGCCGTGAGGGAAACGGAGCTCTTGTACGGAACACACTCCTTACTCGCTCTTTATGGACCTCTGCTCGTCCATGTTTGCGGGAGTCCACATAAGTTCAAGGTAAGACGAACCCGATGAACATTGGTTCACGCTGCTGACGGTAGATGATTAGAACCACACGCTCCGTGCGACGGCAACATTGTCGTTTGCAAAATTCCTCTGTGTCAGTTCGCAGTTTTGTGACCAACATCACCACCTGTTGTTCAAGATTCTCGAGACTTCCAAAGATCCGAGCATACGTAGTAATATCGTCATTGCTCTCGGCGACGTTGCCGTGTCGTTCAGTAACATCGTCGACGAGAACAGCAATGAGCTCTACAAGGGACTTTCGGACCAGGACCTCGTCGTGAAGAAGAACACGCTCATGGTGCTCACGCATCTGATCCTCAACGGGATGATCAAGGTCAAGGGCCAGCTCGGTGAGATGGCCAAGTGTCTCGAGGACGAAGAACCGAGAGTGTCGGATCTCGCAAAGTTGTTCTTTACGGAGTTGTCCACGAAGGATAATGCGATCTACAACAACTTGCCGGACGGTGAGCTCGTCGTTTCGGTCCCTCGTCCTTGGCTAATCGGAAGGAATAGTGATCAGTCATCTGTCCTCTGGAGAACACGCCGTCGACGAAACGGCATTTCAAAGCACGATGCGCTACATTTTCACCTTTATCGAAAAAGTGAGCCCATGACACTCGATCAAAACCCGCTGATCCATGCCCCCCCTCCAGGAAAAACAAGCGGAAAACATTGTGGAAAAGCTGTGCCAGCGGTTCCGGCTCTCCGAAGACCCACGCCAATGGCGCGACATTGCGTTTTGCCTCGCGCTCTTGCCATTCAAGTCGGAGCGCTCGGTGAAAAAACTGATCGAGGGCCTGCAGTTTTACCGCGACAAGCTGCACGACAAGGACGTGTACGCACATTTTTGCGAGATTTTGACCAAGGCGCGGTCCAACAAGTCGGCCAACAAGCCGGACACAGAGCTAAACGAGTTTGAGTCGGTGCGTTGGTTCGTTTGGGAGGGGTTCGAGACGCTCACCTGGCTCTCGCAGATTCTGGATGAACACCGGCGACAGGGAGAGGAAGACCAAGAGTTCGAGAGACGGGTCGAGGGAAAGAAGGCAGCAGCGAAGAAGAAGGCGACGCGACGATGTACGTCGCTCGTTTCTTTTTTCTTCGCATTGACTCACAATGACGCAGCGGCGCGCAAGAGGACCGAACCCGAAACGGAGAGCACAGCAGGCGCTGAGCCTGCCGCTCGAGCCAAGCGATCGCGACGCGCGCAAACGCGAAACGACGATGAAGAAATGTATGTGTAGAAAAAAAGGGGCGAGCGCGAAGCTCACGTCCAGTCTTTGGGGGGGGGGGCGCACGGAAACCTCGAGATGTTTATTATTTCTCTCCCTGGAGTCGTATGTAGCAACACAACTTGAATTACTTATAACGTCGACACGTGTGTAAGTATTGCCTAATAAACCTATACCATCTAACGATGAATATTCTGCATCCCGACACGCGAGTCGCCCGCTCACTGGCAGGCCCAGCATCAAGTACTTCCGTCCCAACAATACCGCTTAAAGCACGTCTCACATACCCCACTCCGCGCTTGCCCCCCTCGCGCCCTTGCTCGATCGACGACCGCACACGCCAAACATGCAGGCCAGTCCGGATCCTTCTTTGCCCCACCTTCTGGGTATCCCTGCGTCGCGATCACGAATGTCTGGTTCAGCATCGCCTGGATCTCGGGCGCAGTGTACGACAACTGCAGCGTTGGCTTGTTGGTCACGGGCGCCGCGCCGTCAGCTGGCGGACCACCGTTCGCAAGGTAGATCACAAGCGGCGTGCTCTTGTTCGCTTTCGTCTCGTCGCACCCAAAGAACGTCGGGCGGGTCGTCAGGCCTTTCGAGATGAACTCTTTGTTGGTCGTCGGAACCGGCGGGAACGGGTATGCGGGTGCGAGCAGCTCTGCACGGTCTTGGGTAGCCTGGTCAGCGCGGTCAGCGCCAGGAACAATGGCCGAAGCACCGGGCGGGCACTTACAATCAATGCGCTTCCGTTGGCAAAATTATTGATGTTCGAGGACTTTGGGGCGGTCATGTCATGAGCGGTCCGACGAAGCATAATCTGGTATACTCACAGCGTCGATGGCAAAGATCGTGTCCACACCGCGTGCTTGGACGAGCAAGGGCTGTAAAGGTATATTTTCGCCGTTTTCCCCGCCATCCACGAGCTCTAGGTCCGTTTGGTTATGCGCTATGAACCCGTCGAACGCGGCGCCGTAAAACGGATTCGGTACCGCCGTGTCGACTCGCTTCATCCCGAACTTGTCCAAGAATTTTGTTACAAGGGGGTGTTTCCTTAGTTTTTCCTAAAAAGTTTCGACTCAATATGCAATCGACAGAAGGATGTTTGACCTACAAGGAGGAGTTCGTTGAACAGCTCGGAGGAGGTCGCGGCTACAAGGGACGTCTGGTCGTAGTCGGTGATGCAGACACTCGTGTTCGTGGTGCCCAAGTACTGGGTAGGCACAAACGCAGACAACATGGAGTCAAAGGAGCCTACTTCGTCTATGCTGTCCGTTAATAACATACACGTCATTCAATGGATAGCTTATACTGACAGACATTGAATTCAATGATAGGGTTCGAGATTGGTATAATGTTCCCTTGTATATCGTTCGACTTGTTCTGACTACGCGCATCTACGTTTGACACGATGATCGGGAAGGGAATTGAGTGAGATGCAAATGCTTCGCTAACAACATGACGTGAGCATCGTCAATAGTTTAAACCTTTTTGCTCTCGATACTCACGTTTTGGTAGCACCCGACCACAAAATCCCCGCGCCGTGCGTTAACGATTTATCGTAGAAATTCGAAGGGAAAGTTCCATTGGTGAAATGCCGCGCCAGCGCACGTCCCCAAAAGTCGGCAATCGTCATGGTAAAGCCCGCACGATACTTTCCTTCCAACTCCTCGATAACATTCAGGAGATACTTGGCATCTGTGAGGTCACCCGGACTAGGTAGAAAAATGCTATAGTTGGCGTTCCATCCGCCCCACGCGTCGTTGGCGACAACAGAGTCTGTGTAGCCAAAGATGAGGTCCTGTATGGTCGGAAAGTTGGATTGTACAAGCGATGTCAAGAACCACGAGCCGCCCGACAATCCCGACAAATACGTCGCTGCCTGTAAAAGCCCACCTAACCCTGCATTTTTGGAATCCATGTTCCGCCCATCGAGTGCGTTCAGCACGCCTGCGCCAAAGATGGCAGCGCGATACCCGCCCCCGCTCGTTGCAATGCCGAGGTTGGGTATCTCCGAACCGTTCCCACTGAGGATGTCGGACGCATACGAAGGTAGGGTGACACCCGTCGCTTGGACACTGGCGAGGTAGTTTTTCCAGGCTTGCGGGAGAACCTGGTCTCGACGTTCTTTGATGTATGCAGTTTCGGAGGTGGAGAGGGTTTGGTTGGTGGAAGACGATCCTGTCATACGGACGAGCGAAAAGCCCTCAGGGCAGCTACCCGTGACGGGTGTATACGCTTTGGCAGCGACACTCTGCGCAACAGCGGGCCATGCGAAGAGCGAGAGTAGAAAGAGAGAGACCCAGGCGGCGGCGTTGGGTACCAATGACCGAAAGATGCCTTGGGTCATATTCCAAAGCAAGTATGAACATCGAGAGGCGCTCGCCTGGCATTTATACTTTATAAATGTCTGGAGCGCCCCACTTGTGGATCGAGCTATTTGAATAGAAATCGAGATCAAGGTCTGGCACATCAGATGGGGCTGATGCGAAGGACCCCCTGTTTTGTTTTCCGAAAAATAGGCGTAGTAGAGCCACGCGTAGATACCTCAATTATGCTGCTCATGTTGATGCGACATCTTTCATTCCAAAACGTTGATCGTCATTCAATGCGGCCATTAGTGCTCGTATTCCCAACACGGAATAAAACAGGCATGGCCCTGCCATAAGATCATCAAGCAATTGTCGACCCCTGCGACTAAAATCAAGCTGCATATTGATTAACTCTGCGATGGAAACTCACCTCTCCGGCGAGATCTCTTTTGGTGTAGTCTAAAGGAGCACTAAGGGAGACAGTGGCTCGAGTACCGCACACCGACGGTTGCGAGACTAGAGCTTGTGGAGTTGAGACTTGAATCTACCAGACCAGCTAGTCCTGTAGGCGACATGCACGGAGTTCTGTACGCCGGGACACCCTCGACGGCGAAGATCGTCATGCACGCCACCACCGTCGTCTTGCTGATACGGTACCCTGCCAGTCCCTGCCCTTCCCTTCTCTGACACGGCATCACACAACTGCCACGGCCCACGTTGACGGGAGTAGCGTAACGGAGGCAGTAGTGGTGAAAAGGGGGCTTTCCACACTGAAGTGAGTTCTTACCGTACGTGGTGTGATAGCCTGACGATGGATAAATGTGTCCTCCTGTTGTCATGTCGACATCCTCCGATCAGTGGAGGGCACGGGAGGTCATTGGCGCGGTCGCTGTCAAGTCCTCCTCGTCATCAACAGGTTAATATTCATCACAACGGTGGGGAACCGAAAATGTACGACGTCCTGAGCGACTCTGAATACTGTATACCTTTGGCGAGCTCCAGATCGGAGGCGAGCCTTCTCCGGCTAGCTATTGCGGCTGGGATTTTAGCGTTGACCTCCTCCGCCTTTTCTACCTCTATTTTTTTTTTTTTTTTTTGCATCTAAGCAAGGACGTAAGTGGGGACACGAAAACGAACAAGAGACCGACCTTCGGTAGCCTTGCGAGAGTGGACCTCCTGGGCCTCTAGGAGGAGCGTTCTCTTCTGTCTCGCCCGTTCTCTGTGTTTCTCCTCTTCTCGTTCTGCATCCTCCTTCTGGAGCAGCTCTTCCAACTGTTTCCTTTCCCTTTTCTGTGCGTCGGAGCTCGACGAGAGGACAGAGTTTAGCGAGCTTGACTTCGCGTTGTTGCGCGACCGGGACGTTAGTCTGCCCACCCTCGGTCTGGACGATATCGTCCACATCATCGAGAATGGACCTGATTGTACCATAAGCGTGGCACACAGGAGAGCACCCGATACATCCAGATTTTTTTCGAGGCAAGCTTCTCTGACATTCTCACATGGACGTGCGGTTGACCATGGCACAGAACAAGGGCGCGATGACAGGCTGTTCGAATCCTGGCGAATTTGCGCGACTACGCATCGTCTGGTACAGCGACGACGAACGGACCTAAGGGGTATCAGAACAGGTCGTGCTTCTTGTGTGAATACGTCACGTATGAGCATACAGTCAAGGAACGGATCGTGGACGAGAACGACCTCTTTGTCTCTTTGGTGCCATGGTGGGCATACTAGCCGTACGAGGTGGGCCAGGTCCTGCCTGCATTTCGAGCGCGAAGCCTCATGTTACCCTACAAGACCTTCCTTGTCGCCTTTCACGCCTCAAGAGACCCGTGCGTTGACCGACATACTCTCCCAGATGACGATCCGTTATGATGACGTCTTTTCGTGTTCCTTTGCCTATGCCATGGGCATCCACCAACATCCCGTTCCGCCCGTTCGTGTCGATGACACGTGGGTGGAGGACGAGGACGAGGTGGTACATTTCCACGTCCACCGTTGTTGCGAAGTGCGACGGTGCGAAAGTTTTTGGCCGGGCGAGGTCGGCTGAATGTGCTAGACAGATATGAGGTCATGACGGAGCTTCAGCGGGATCTCACGGCGGGCTCGCTGGTGCACTTACACAATATTACTCGAAAGGACAGGCGTAATTATGCAAACACGGGACAACAGGTTGGCATGTATCCCTCAAATAGTGCAAGCGCGATAGATGCGTACGCTACCAAGCTCGAGAAGGAACGCGCCGAGACGGAGCTCTTGTCGAGCAAGGACCAGCACATACGGCTTCAAAATCACCATAAAAACGACGCATCCAGAATCTTAAATGAAGGACGTTGCATACAGACAGCAGGAAAAGTTACGGGGACATGCCTTTTTGGCAGCGTTGAGCTGCTGAGATGCGCTCTATACTTTGAGGATAGGATGGAAGTATCCGAGGGCGGCGATAGACACGGTCTCTGCGTCCGTCCATATGCCCTTTCTCCATCTCCTTGGACAAGATAAACGGCCCAGACGGCATCCTGGCTGGTAGGCGGAGGTGCGGTGGCCGCGCGGAGTTAAGCCTTGTCTCCTTGCACGTCTGCGTCCGTGCCGCGTTCGACTATTGCAAAGAGCATGGCTTGGACGGCGCGGTTGAGTTTGTGGTTTGTAGTGCGGAGGTTGGCTGTGCGAATGCCGGAGAGGATGATTTTCCGGATAAAGGCGCGGAGGGGCGAGGAGATTGTCCGGGACAGCAGGGGAAAGAGGGTCTTGAGGAGACTGCCAAGGTGTCAGAGGAAACAACGAAGGGGCGAGGAATGGGACGGAGTTGAATGACAGTGTGCGAGAGAGATGGGCGGTCTCTTTTGGGCAGGATGGTGTGTGTTGTCGTCTGGGCTGGCTGTCTGATGCCATTGTACTCGTTGTGCTGGCGGTGAGGAGCTTGTATGATCGATTGATCTCTTGGATGGGACTAAAATCTTATGACGGTCGGATTGCACTAAAATTCAATAGAGGCGCGCATATTTTTGTGTATGAGCGCGCGCACATTTCTTTTAATATGAGCGCGCGCACATCACTTTTCATATGAACGCGCACATTTTTGTGTACGAGTGCGCGCACAACTTTCATACGAGCGCGCACAATTTAGTATATGAGCACGCAAAATTACTGACCATTCCACACC
>JBBPMF010000512.1:0-24501 GCA_038090175.1 Austroboletus eburneus | reverse complement strand
GCCTTAGACAACCACGATGATCTCACCAAGACACTTTACTTGTGACTTAATGAATATATCAACCAGCATCTTTACCGCAAAGAATTTGACACTTTCATTGGCCTCTTTGACCTTCCTGCCCCCAAAACACAACTAGCTGCCCCAACTCACTTGACCAATTTTACATCAATTTTGCTAATGAGTGCCTGCAAAATTTCATTCAGGAGCACCTCTTTGAGTCACATGTTAATGAATACCAGATGGAGTGAATCTCTTGTTTTGTTCCATCGGTATCATACTTTGACAATGCTGAATATATTCTATTTTTCTTATGTTTTCCTCTCATGAACAACATTCCATGCTCTCTAAGATCGTATTCATATGCTTGACATTGAGGAGCAGAGGTGAAACCACCTCTGTGATGCTGAGGCCTTTATGGTTCTGAGTCTCATGCATACCTGTTTGTGATCTCAACACCTCTAAGTATATTAATTATGGTCCCTGAAATTGTTTATGTAGTTTTCATAGACTTTCAGAGTTTCTTTTTGATTCTCAGCATGATTGTTTGTTGGGTCATGTCACTGACATTGTCACAATCATCATTCTTGTTCAGACCATGCAGCCCTGTAGACATCCTGACTTCTACTATCCCAAGGGGACACATGTTTTTCTTGTATGTATTTATTAATTTCATTGAGAAACCATCTAATCATTGATAGGTCAAAAATGTGCTTTACAAGTTGCATGAGGATTTACTTGTAAGGCAGTCTGGTCTATTTTGTGACATATTTCATCTTCTGAACAAGCACAAATGGAAACATACCAAGGAAAAAGATGGAGAACATGGAAACCAGCCTAACTGAGAGTGTGGAGACAAGGAAGCTGGAGACAAGGGTAATGAAGACAAGGGTGACCATTGCTCTTCAAGAGGAAGTGATAAGGGAATGAGGAGTAAAAAGCCTCCAAAAGGAAGAATGATGGTAATCCAATTCAGTTGCTGGGTGAAAAAGAGGTGATTTTCAACTTGTTCCTTCAACATATTTATGGGCTGTGAGTATTACTCTTTACAACATGATTTCTGTGCTGAACTCTTGCAGTCTTTCCAATGCTGCCTCACATAGCAAGTATTCACACAAAAATCTTCATGGCCTATTGGCATTCATCAACAAGTACCATTGCCCTACAATTCATGATGTCACCATTGACCACATCTGGGAAGCCAGGTTCATATACCACCCAGCAGAGCTTGTGGAACTCGGTTGTCTCTTCAAGGTCCCAAAATTTTTCACATATGGATTCCACACTCTCCTCAAGACTTTGCTGCAAGAAATCAATGGTGACCATTGTCAACTGATAGGCTATGATACTTGTTGGAATATTCAGACATATGGTGTGTGGTTGTACAGCCACTGGATTACATAAGCGTAAAGCGCACATACTTTGTAGTACTTGCCATAGTTAGCTTTCTTTAGTGCTACTACTAGATATTCTACAGGTACAGTATTTACCTTTAATACTAGTGCTACTACTAGAGATTCTACAATACTTTTGTTGCATTGACCATTGCAAAGACCATACTTGATGAACACTGTAGAGTTATTGCTACGCAATTACCATCAATCCCTACCCACACAGCAGATTGTGGAAACATGGCTGCATGTCAACAAGACTGGCATACAGCTTGGTGGAATGGCATGGGTTGGTTCTTACTCAATACTGTGAACCCACAGCCATTTGATGATGTGGTCAGGCGCTTTTGGGAGATGCAATTTGATCACATGGGCGATGGCTGCCGGAAGCAGATGTTCTGTGTCCTTGAAGAAGGAATTGGCTTTTGACATGCTGATGAGTACATTACAGATGTGTGCAAGGGGCTCATTAGAGATCTAAGGCTCAATGACAACAATACCATTGACTCAGATACCAGTTAGTTTACTATTTGTTGTTACCGTATCATTAAAAAAACATGTCTACACAAGCTATGGATGAAACTGGTCGATGACATTGAAAAAAAAAAAACACAATGGCCGTAATTTATTTTTGAGGTGTCCCCAAAAAAACGCGACCACGACTAAAATTATTTTGAGGTGTTGCGATTTTTTTAAAATGGGGCGGCATAATAATAAAAAAGAGAATCTTGACGGCGACAAAAAAGAAATGCGGGTGGGCTGACATAACGCGATGGGCCCCGAAAACCGCGATGATTAATTGTGCACATATCACGCCATAGTTTACTAATATGGTAATTGTAGCTAATGGTTGAGCAAACCGTCACAAATTCTCTGATTGGCACAACGGATGGGTACGAGACTACACAATGCTATCATACCTACGCATATCATGAAACCGCCATTTTCCAGCAACAGGCAAAGACTCTGTACTCAATTGAAGCTTTTTCATAATTATTCAATGTTATATAATGACCGTCAGTCTGTCACATTTTCCTTATTCTCCCAATTAGCGCATCATCATATCGTGCACGCAGGTCACACGTGTGTAGAATATTGCCCTTCACACTCCCAACAACGGTGTGAAGGAACCTGCACAATCCCTCTCTTTCTTCAATGACTACGCAAGAGAGTCCTCACATACCTCGAACGTTCAAGTGTGTGGGCAACGACCCTTCGAGTTCGCGGAACCTCGTGGTGTGCATCGACGACACGTCGAATTAGTTTTACACCAAGGTGAGCCAACGAACTCGTTTCGACTGTTCCACTGACCACGTCGTTCTTTAGAATACGAATATCACCGAACTCTACAGTCACATCACGAAAAGTGATCGACAGCTCACGTACAGCAACAGTGGACTTGGCGCAGTCCCCAAAGTGTCCAACCTGTCCATTCGTCAACAATTATCCAACGGCTTGGACATGGCCTTCGGCCGGTAGGTCGCTGTATGAGATTCCACATCAACTAATGATGATGATACCATTCCGGTGTAGAAACTTGCACAAGGTCATCGTGACTTCCTATCGCTGGCTCTCCGACAACTACCAAGATGGGGACAGGATATTTCTGTTCGGTGAAATTTTTCGTCTTGTGATATAGGCGACGTGCGCGTCTCACTCACGTTCTAGGCTATTCTCGTGGTGCTTACCAAGTCAGAGCGTTGGCGGGTATGATTTCGCGGGTGAGCTTATTTCCGAAACAGAGTCGTCTTCCAGAGCTAAACGGATTTGAAAGGTGGGCCTACTAATGCCGGGAAACAACGAATAAATACCATTGTGAAATACATCTTGTTGCTCTGGTTTGCATATATCTGATGCATCCTCCAGTGCCTTTGAATTATACTCGAAGTCAGCCGACGATGACTCAAGTTTGGTACGACCTACCAGTGTCAGAAGCCAACCTGCGACGAAAAAGTACAAACAAAGAGCGGAGTATTCTGAGCTGGCAAAAACGTTCCAGAAGACGTTTTGTTGGGGCAATATTCATATTCATTTTGTCGGGGTGTGGTGAGTCTTTTGAGAATACTGTTTGGATGCATACTGATCTCGATACCATCAGGGATACCGTATCATCGGTTGGCTTGGGTAGGGGCATAACGCTACCTTCCACCACGACATCATGTGAACATATTTGTTATTTCCGGCACGCTTTGGCATTGGACGAACGACGTGTCATGTTTTTGCCCGAGTATGTGTTTGGTGGACGTTCTAGTTGCAGCGATGACGGGCGTATTAAAGAAGTCTGGTTCGCGGGTTCTCATGCAGATGTGTAGGTGGATTGTCAGCTGTTTCGGGTCTTCGTCCTGACGTCTGGGTCACAAGAGGCGGTGAAAACCAACGTAGCGAGAGGCTTCAGTCTGGTAATATTTCGTTGTTATGGATGCGGAGTCAAGCCATCGCTGCTGGGCTGATAATGGAGCCTACCGACACGATGTGGAAGATCGATGACTTGAACAAACGAGTCACGCCTTCGCTGAACCCCGCTTGGTGGTTTCTGGAACTATTGCCTCTCCCACGATTACTATACTACAATTCAGATCGTCAGACTATCAGGTAAGGAAGATCATCCTCATGTTTCGGAACATCGTCTCATCATCACCAGGCCTCACTTGGGGGGACCTAGGAGAATTTTACCTGGACAAAAGGTGCACGTGTCCGTATTATTCAAGAACAACTACGAGCCTTACGCCCAATTCTACAATAATCCCGAGGCGTGGCCTAAACCCATGTTCTGGAATGACGAAAGCAGTCATCAGAGACTTCAGGAATTATCGGATACCTGGGACAAGGATATTTTCGATGGAAGTTCCATCCAGGCACTACTGGATGACCTCCTGCCTGGCAATCCTGACTTGGATGCTCTCGACCGCCTAGGTATCATGGCTAGCTTTGGTAGGCTCATATCTTGTATTTTCTCTGTTGCTGATGTCAATACATCCCATAGACATCTGCAAACGCACTATGGGCAATGATGAACAGGCAAAGCGGATTTTAGGCACTTTTTTGAACAGCTCGGATCCATTAATACGTCTCAGTACCGCCGTCACTTTTTGCGAGTTAGCATGGGCACAGGAGTGGCGTTTGGACACGACGCATGCCAAACTTGGAGAGCAAATCACGGAAGGCATATATAAGTTGTTAAACGATGAAGAGCATTGTCGTCGTGCTTGCATCTACCTACCATCTCTTTGCAGGTGGACAGATTTGAAGCCGCGACTGACCAGCGACGAAAACCTGAAAACACTCGTCAAACTCTGTGACAACATACGCGTTGGGAAATACGAGGATGGAATGTCTACCATTCCCTTTCACAGCATACAAGCCTTGTCCATGCTGATGAAGTGTGCGTGGACATTGATCAGCCTTGTCTGTTTATACTGATGATATCCATACCAGTGGATGAAGAACTAGCCGAGAAACTGATCGAAATCGAAGTAGTGGGTGATATTGCCGAGGCTCTGCGGTCAAATTGCAAGTCATACAACCTGAGCGACTCCACGTGCAGCTTATACCAATCTTGCAGGCAACCATATGCTAGTTTCTACGTTAAATTATCTAAATGAGATGGCAAAATATGGTGTGTATATTCCTCTGATTTCCTTGACATTGAGTTGATATGTCCCAGGTCGTGGAAGGGATTCCATGAAAGCTGGACCCATAGTCGCTACACTTCTCAAACTGGTTCAGAACTTCGACGACTTTGTTGCACCGGCGGCAGCTCGCGTCCTTTGTTCCCTTCTTCCAGATAGTTCGTACATGGCGGTAGTCAATGCGTTCGAATGAATCACTAATGTTACTCTCGCAGATGACCTACGGTCAATCATGCTCCTCCGATATGAAGTCCTCGCCATCTTCGCAAATATGCTGGATCGGTGCTCTTACAAGACCAAGCAAGTGGCGTGCTGGGCACTTGTTCAATTAGCAAGATATGGTATACGTGTTCTACCTATAAGTTTATTCCTCTCATCAACTTCGATCGTAGACGATGTGCGACAAGTATTGTCCCAAGGAGGGTACCTAAAAGCACTTGCGAAGCGAGTTCAGAACCACCTTCCAAGCAAGCGTGATGGCGCCATTTCAGCTTTGGTAATGCTTAGCAGCACGCAAGGTTGGTATACCATGTTTCATTTCTTGGGGAAAAGGTGACTGATATCTGGGTTAGTGAGACAGGCGGTGACGAATGCCATCGAGGAAGCCAAGACTATTCCTGTCCTCGTCGCGCGGCTCGACCATGAATCGACTGCCCTTTCTGCTGCTACAGTGCTGACAGAGCTCGTGAAGATCAGTAAGTCGCGCCTTGGGGACAGTGATGAATATTGTGGTATGCTTATTCGTTCTATCAGACGATGTATCTGCAATGGTATCCGAGGACGACTCTGGTGCTCGTGCGGGTATTGTGAACATGCTTCAGCATCGCTGGTTTGATGGTGTGAACGGAGAAGACGGCCTTCTAATCTTATCCAAACTGCTCGAATGCGGTCTGCCTAGACGTTAATCGGGGAAATGAATGCGTGCTGACGAACCTGTATAGATTCACTGCGATCTACCGTACTCAACGCAGGGGCTGTTGGTGTGTTGCGCGAGATGATCAATCCTGCTCACTATGAAAGCACGTATGCTGGTTTGCATTACCTACGCGTCATCGCCAAATTTGGTAGGTTTTCTTCTTCCTCTGCCTTACCCCGAAGCCGAACACCATTTCCGTAGATAAGGATGGAAAGGGACTTCTACCCCCCGAGATGCCAAGTTTGGTTCCACATATAGTCGGCGCACTGCGACTTCCACATCGGAGGGTGCAGAACATTGCTATAGAAATCTTGCGATTCCTCTCTGCAGAAGGTACAATCGACGCAGAAAATGCAACTGAGGACCTGCGTGCTTTGATCGTCGACAACCTGTTAGAATTGCTTCGGGACCGACAGGCTCACGTGCTTCTCGCCGTGAGCACCTTGTTGTGTTTCCTAGCCTCGGACAGTAAGTCTTTGCTCGAGCCTGGGACTATGTTTTACGGACGAACCTCCCGTCTGTCTTTTCATACAGAATATGTGCGCGATAGAGTCGTCATGGAAAGAGCGTTTTGGAACTTGAGCGAAGAGTATGACAGTAACAATGGGTTGAAGCTTGAGTATATCGAAAAAAGCAGAGGACCACGTGTAGGTATGTGCTCCTTTCATTTTGGCTTTGCTCTTCGTTTTATCTTGCCGTTGGACAGGTGAAGTGTACCAATCTGTCAGACAAATGATCAAGGTAATGCAGTCGTTGGAAAGCGACCATCCAGGCACAACGAATGTGCAAGACTCGAACGAGGTGGTCATGGCAATGAGTCTAGATAGGGACAAAGACAGGAACAAGGATTGGTTGCTCGTGGCGGCAGGACCTGTGCCGTACGTGCCGGTGAAGAAGAATAAATGGGCGGCGTACCGCATCGTGTGACGTCAGACAGTGGGTACGTCGAGAATTATGGCAGAGGGTTGACGAGGACTCGCAGGATTAGATATGCAAATCTCCGATTGGGCAGATTCCGTGCTCTCAGAATCAAGATATCATGTACACTGTAGTATGCTTATATCCCTAAAAACTTGAACGAGGCCGTTCAATTTATGAAAATGGTAGACCACATATTGATGTTGGCTATGACTCCCGGGTCAGAGTCACCGACGTTTTGACTTTTGACAAACCCCCGTACGTGCGGCGTCGGTGGACAGTCAGTTGCTCTCGCTGAGTCTCACGTTTGTCCTGCTCAGTTGCTTCAGCCTTCTATCTGAGAGCCGACCGCCGCCCCTCACTCATCAATCTGAATCTCCGCATTTGTAATCACCCTCTTACTTGTTCCAGCAGCCGCCTTTCCCCCAGCTTCTGGAGTCGCAGTTGTAAGGAGTCGAAGAGTGCCTCGGAAGCGAGCCGTTGAATGAGGTGACGTTCAAGGGCGCGGCAGCAAGCGAGTTTAGTTTGTAGACACACCTGCACACAACCCTCATCAACTCGTATGGCTCCATTTCCGGAAGGAAGAGAATCTGATTGACATGAATGCCCTTTTTTTTCTTCCAGATAGATCCTCTTATCCACGCGGCATTTCTGTTTGACGTGCGCACGGGCATCCGTCGCGCTTCGGTGGTCCAAAGATCAACTTGCGGGATGAGCGGGAAATCCGTGTATTCGTCCGGTCATGGTATACGCGCTCCACTGATTCTGCCCTAGCCGTTCTTTTCGATTCAAAGCATCTGAGCGAGTATGCCGACAAGAAGGTCAATGTGGAGAGGCATCGAGACGCGTAATGTCAGGATGGTATCGGATGTCAGGATTAGAACGATGCATTGGTTGTAGGGAAATGGGGAGACGACTATATCGGTGTGCCAAGAAGACCACGGTCCACATATAGGGCGAGGCGGGCAAATGGCAACACAGATTTGAAGGTGCACGCGCTCACATCTCAGCAGACGGCGGTAAGGAGCTTGTAATTTGGAGATGATGCTTGCTCACGCCCGAGTGCCTGGTACGAGAGCAGATGAACATGAACACGCTCAGGCTTTTGAATAGTGCGACCTTTGTGTGCCACAAAGGAAAGGCCCGTAAACATCTCGCAAAGTGTGGACTTTCGTGTGCTTACCCACGACGTAAGCCCTGTTCCTGCGCTCTCTATCTCACAATTTGTAGGAATTAGACACGAGCAATTGTTCGTGTTCCTTTCACCTTCGTCAAATGAAAAAGTGCTTCTAGGAAACTATGCGATTTTGCCCATTACGGTGACGTCGTCCATGGGCGACCACCCCTGTGACCCCCGACATGAAAGTCATGATTTTGTCGATTTGACCTACTTTCTTTGCCCCAGAGCTGATGTGAACCCGAGTCTTGCTTTGACCTTTTTGGGCTACTCGGCCCCGCATCGTCTTCAATAGGTGGAGTAGCGCATTATTGACCACGTGCGACATACTGGTCCCTGGAAGGTGAACTGGTACGCGTATGTAGTACTGAAGGAAAAACTCTGGAGTGATGAACAATGGCCTTGAATGTTCGAAAATATCCGTAAGGCATCTAGCCAGCCTCTTTATACATTGAATGAAGATTTGATCGCTACGACCTTTACTCCAATATGGTGACACATATGTACTTGGCAAGAGTGCAGGCGATGGTCTTTTCCACTCATAGACTTCTCGGAGCTAACAATGCAATTTGGAACAGGATTCTGGAGAGGTTTTTTTGATGTTGCCAGGAATAGGATACTTCAAGTCCTGTCATCGACGCTTGTTGGTAATGTTCTAATAAGGAAGGTGGGTATAGGTTACAATGTTATAGGACTTGGCTTCTTCGTCTTGCTGTCAGTACCAGGTCGAGTTCAAACGTTCAAACCCGATGATCAAGTGGCCAGAGGTGAGTAAAGATTCTGTCGTCAAAACACTTGCAAGCAAGATGATTGGTTACTTATCTCTCATGCATATCGTTACATTTTGTAAATTGTCCAGTTATGCTGATTAACACGGACTGTGCACGGTAGAGCAATTATTTTGCAGAGCGCGGTTTTATGGTGCAGGACAAAACCCTCCAGTAGAGTCATGTACCAGATCATGAGCAAGTGTTTTCCAACGACCGGTTTTACATGGGACGCATGCAAGCCAGATAAAGTCTTCTCGCCACGGTGTACTGCGCAACCACGGTGTCCGAAAATGTCGCCAACGAGCTCAACACATCTTCTGAGACCAGACGACGTATATCCAGGTATACGGTCAATGTACTTTTCGCGATAGTACGAACACGACGTTCATGCACATGCTTATTGAGTAGAGCACCCTCGACGACGCATTTCCGCGTGTAGACAAACCATGGCAGGACTCATGTGCGTCGATCGCAATGTGACTGGCTCCGACACCACGACACGGATCGCAGACGTCTTTGCAGATACCCGATCCGAGTTCATAAATGCCAGCGATCCCACTTGGCTGTAGAACAGGGACGAAAGCGTGCTGCCAGTAGACGCTTTACAGCACTTTGCAAGCGTCGACCTCAAGTTTTGCCGCGGGACCTCGCGACCACCTTTAGCATCAGTATAAATTCCTCGCAGTTCTCAAGCTATTCGTACCTTGACCTGTCGAGTTCGCGTTCGCATCGTGCGGACTTAAACGGGCGCTCCGTAAGGCCCCGGTCAGGGTTCTACCCCACCTTTTCCCATAATTTGACCAGAAACGTCGCTAGTCGAAGACATTTCTGATGCGTTCGATGATACGTACTTACATTTACGCGATTCGAGATCTGACAGGGGTCAGTTCGTACGTGTACTTGATATATTTCTAGGGTCAAAGAGCGTGTGCGAATCGAAGCCTTCGAATGGTTGTATTGACAGTACTGCGCCACTTGGAAAATTCGGCTTGACGGTGCCGACCATGCGTCAGACCCCATTCATATGTCAGTGGTAGCTGTGTGGCGACAAGAACCAGGCATGTATTCCAACACATGCTGGGGGAGGCTTCTAGTTTTGATGGGTCGCACGCGGCGACCGAGCGCTTTGAAATGAACGGTTTTTTTCGTCGTGCTTCTATAGGTTTAATTGTATGTAGTGTCCATCCTAAAAAAGCGGGTGAGGAAACGATCGGCTACTGAACTTATTTGTAGCTGGCCTGGACCCATGCGTTCTTTGCTTCGCGTCCATTCGTATATATCTGGAATCCGCTGTGAGACGACTTTGATCAGGTGCACCGTGGGTCGTGTTTGGCAGTCTTGGTCGCGGAGAAGAGAGCATGCCGTTGGCGGCACTCCAACCGGTAATGAAGGCACTGCCACTGGGACATAATACTCACTCCACAGTGTGTTCATGCTTCTGGGGAACCGAAGCCGTTCAGCGTCCGTTTTGGAACGCAAAGGGGTTCGTGCACCTGCGTTAAAGGAACTCGTAGGGCGAGATCAGACAACTCCACAGCGGAACATGGTGAGAGCTTTACGCGCTTACCTGATTGAAGGCTTGGACTAAGATACTATTTGGCTGTTTTGGAATTAATATATTAGCCACTCCGCAGGGTCCCACCTCTAGTATGCCTTAGGATCAAAATTCCTTAATCTAGAAAGATAATATCGCTTCAGTTATCGCAGACGCCTGATTGGTTAGCATTTGGAGAAAAGCCCCTGTTGGGTGATGAATAGTTGATGGTCTTGGCGGAATGGATGACACTATTGGCTCGTGTCCAACGACTGATGCACGTGCGATGATAGAAAGTGAGCATGCGCAGTCGCCTCGTTCACGCCCTGAGTCATGGCTATGTCTATTCTGCAAGATTATGGGGGAGCGACGTATACTTGCCATTGACCCCTGTTGTGCCATGCGGCACTCCAAGCGTTGCGCCAGCGTGGCGGACGGCGTTCCACTTCTGTGGGTATTGAAAGGCGTCGGATTGCCTGGAGGACCTTCTTTTGCTTCGTTATTTGTCATGAGGAACAAGCCACGGACGACGCCACGGACGGTGGAGCATTGGTATCGGGATATGTAGAGCGCGGATCGTCCGCACGTGATTATAAGAGTCTCGCAGATGCCCCGACGATGCTGTTACTGGGGAGGGACATGTAATAAGGAGGGGGAGTCGAGATCGACGTGTCACGCAGTGTGGCAATATGCGGACATAGGCGTTGATTGTGGGCCTGTAAAGGATAATATTCGGAGCACGAGGCTCGCCACAGTTGACATATTTGGGATATGAACGCCAGCTGGGATAATCTTTTTGGGAGGAGGTGAGGCGATGGGCAAATTCGAAGCTTCTCAGCTAAATTTGAGCAGGCGTGGGACCGCATGTGGCACGAAGCTGTGCTGGTGGGCTGTTCGCGTTTCGAGCTGTGCCTTGGAGCGACGCAGAGGCTGGGGCAGGACACGCGCGGGTCATTAGGGAGGCCTCGAGGCAGAACGAGGTCCCGTGATATGATGGCCAGGGTTAAGGGCGACTGGATTGGAAGGGGAATCCCCGGATCGGCTAGTTTACATGATGGAATCGCTGCAACCGGGAATAGCCCGCTGCGGAACATCGGCACGGAATTCTTAGCGCGCGACCCCAACGTTCCGGGGAGAAATAGCGGAAAATGGACGGCTACCAGCTTCTAGCGCATCCAGGACGACCGTACGAAATCGACGGCTGTCCTCGACCGTCCTAGGGAACTATCCATAGCAAATTATACTGTCCTATTGGCAAAATCGAAAATCCCAAACGGAGCTGCTAGGAATAGTCGGGGTTTCATTCTGTCAGATTCTGCAACTTGCGCATGCAATAAGAGTCACTTTTTTTTTCTTTCCTTTTCTTTGCTTTTATACCTCCCCCTTCGCTTCCTCACGCCCTCGATTCGATCGCTCCTCTGGTCAACGAGCTCCGTCTGTCTTTTCATGCCATCCATTGTCAACTTAAAGTTCAAGGTCGCTTGCCTTCCTTTGTCTCTTTCTCCCCCTCACCCTCCCCCCAGGGTAACAAATCCTTTGTCGCGTTTTCAAATCTAAGCGACTCCGAATCTCTCACAAAGACATGGAAGGTACCCCCTCTCCCCGCTTCCACCCAATGTCCCTCTTCACGCCCGCTAGGTCTGCACCAAGGTTGCCAGCTACCTTGAGCAGGGCCAGCGTCTCGAGAACCTCAGTTGGCGCCTCTGGCATCTCCAAAACCTCATCGTTGACTCTGACAATGCAAAATCGAAGCGCGAGTTCAAAAAGCTCTCCAAGAACATGGGCGACAAGCTCGACAAGGAAAAGGGCCGGTTTGTCCCACATCCCCCTCTTCATCCCCCTCCTCTCACCTCACCTTTCAGAAGCATCCAGGAGCTCGAGGCTCCCGATTTCAAGCGCAATGCGTCCACGGATCTCATTCGCCAGCGTGCTGTAGAAAGGGAGCGCAGTCGCGAGGCCAGCCAAAACGCGAAACCTGGCACCATCAAACGGATGCAGTTCACATTCTCCGTCGATCAACCAACACCCGCCACACCAAACGCCAACGTCCCAAAGCCCGATCTCAGACCTTCCGTTGAGTTCAAAGAATCCTCTGCTCGGCGTGGCCGTCAGACCACCCGTTCTAATGCCCCTCGCGACGAGTCAACTCATACGGACACGGACGCTTCCGCTGGTTCCCGGAAGCGCAAGTGTCCGGCTGATGACCAGCCCACCCTTCGCTTTCCATCTTTATTCTCCAACGACTTTGGCCCATCTGCTCTTCTCTCTGTACAGCCTTCTCTTTCCAGCGCTATGAATTATGGCGAGGACGTGACCAACACGTCCTCCCGCGGCTTCAGCATCATCCGTCCCACTATTGAGCTTCCCCTAGACGAGATTCTCAGTAGTGTCGATCCCTCAGATGAACATACTTCTTCTCTCATAGGGCAAAACGAGTCTACGCACATTAAAGATCCCGACATCATGATGCAGGAATCCAGTGGACCTGGTTCGTCCCACTTGGAGTCCCAACCCTTCCCCAATGACACCGAAGTCAACACCCCGACACTCACCCCTTCTCAGCCTGTCAAGGAAACCCCTCCTCAGACAATTTCTCCCACCAAACTTGGCCCCAGTGCGGGAACCCGGGCCAATGCGCCCAACAACCGTCCCAACCTCACGGTAAGGACCCAGAGCGCCCCTACTACACGATCGTCGGGGCCAGGTGCCACCGCTACTAGCGTCAATCCTGCGGTCCTCCGTGGCAATGGCAACTCAGCCCCCGGTGGGGTGAAGGCCGAGTGCTCAAATTGCGGCGCCACCCACACTCCTCTGTGGCGCCGCGGTCTCAACGATGAGCTCAACTGTAATGCTTGCGGCTTGTACTGCAAGTTGGTATGTTTCTTTTTTTTTCTCAGTGGCATTAGCAGCAAGGCTCACCGTCTTCGTAGCACAAGCGCCCACGCCCAAAGAGTATGCGCGCCAATCATGGCGAGGGTCGCACCCAAGCGGCTCCTCGCCAGGAAGTGGTTGACGTCATTGGTGGGTTTCCTCGGTACATGCGACACACCACTCAGCTCAGTGGAGCGGTCGGCACAGCTCAGTGCTACAATTGCCACACGACTGCGACGCCGCTCTGGAGGAAGGACGATGAGGGTAAGACAGTTTGTAATGCGTAAGTTTTCCTTTGCATAGCTCTTTGCGATGACTCATGCCGCGGGGGGTAATAGGTGTGGCTTATAGTAAGTAATATGCCTTTCGGTCGTTTGTTTGGTCGCTGACCATGCCGTTCTAGTTATAAATTGCATGGGTCAGCGAGACCGATCTCGATGAAATCGGACGTTATTCGAAAGCGCTCCCGCCATGATGCCCGGCGGCCCGGCCCGGACTCCTCCGAGACACCATCTGCAAGCCCGGGCGCAAGTCGCCGAACTTCACCGACTGCGGAACGCTCTCCGACCTTGGCACCTGACTCAACTACTCAGCCTACTTACGAATATAACGATGAGCCGACGACGACTCAGAGTACCTCGTCCGAACTCCTCGGAGCTCTCGGGCCGGAAACGCAGAACACCAATTATGACAATCAACCCAGCTACTCCAACGTTTTCAACCCCTTCCCCGGCCCCTACCACCCCGACTACCTCAGTCAGAATTTCCAAATGCCCCCTGACGCGCTTCCGTTTTCGAATGTCGAGACGTTGGAGACAGAGGTGACGAGTAACATTGAGCAAAGGATGAAGAAACGTCGACGCATGAGCACGGATTCGGCGTCCGAACCTCCGTCTTCGGCTGTTTCGTTCTCGTCCTACGCAGACTCGTATTCAGGCCATTCCTCCACTGCGTCTCACTCTCGTCGTTCCTCGATGGACTTTCCCTTCTTTTCGTCGTATAGCGTTTTCCGTGGCTCGGGTAATGCGTTCTGGCACCCACCGATGCCAACGTCGGATCGGTCCCCTCAGCTGGTTCATCCTCCCATGCTTCCGGCGGATGATTCGCCGATGGACTACTTCCATCCCCCGATGCTCCCTCAAGACGAGGAGAATTTCTTTGCTACTTATCTCCATCCGCCCATGTTGTTGCCTGCGGAAGACTCGAACGTCCAGCACCAGCATCCACCGCAGAACCAGCAAGCATACAACTCTCCCCCGCAAGCCGAGTTTTATGACTCTGCTATGCAGACGTTTTAATCCACGGACATACATCTCTTTTTTTCCCTTGTCGCGCTTAGTTCATCTCTCTTTTGGCGCATGTGTGTAGATGAACGTTGAAAAAAAAACTGCTGCTGAAATTCACACAAACTGTATCATTGCAGACCACGTATATTTTCTACCTTTTCCTTTCTGTTTTTATCCTCCAGCCTATTTCACTCTTTTCTCCACCCTGCCATATATATTTTTGGTTGCATGACCTCTCAAAGAGGGGTTGCTGTTTTCCGTATATCACCACGGCTGTATCTGTTGTGCACGCGAAGGGCTTCGCGATTTAAGCCCCTAAATAGTATCTATTTCGTGTCGTACGTGGAGACTCGTTCGTCGAGTCGAACGTTGGTCGGCGCAGTTCGGAAACCCAACAGGATTCGTTGTGTGGGCATCAGTGTCACGACTTGAAATTCTGTCACGCCAAGGAAACGTATCCGCCGATCCTCGATCTCACCTGCGGGGTGTCTACATCGTAGCAACACACACACCCCAAGGCACCACCAGACAGCAGAACGAAGAGAAACAGGCACGACGATAAAGAAAGCACGAAAAAAAAGCAAGCGGCATAACACGGCGACCTAACATACACGACTACGCTCCATCCGAAATAATGCTCCCGATACTCAGTACACTCTTCTTTCCCCGACCTTCCTCCAGCGGCCTCGAGAGTTGGATGACAGGGTACCCCGAAGACACGGATGGAAGCGCCGGCGACGAAGGTGACGACGACGACGACCCGGTGCTTCCCAGTCCGCCAGACGGGTGCCGCAGCGGCGCGAGGTGGATCATCTCCTGCTGCCCGCCCTGTGCGTGCCCGTGGTGATGTCCATGCCCGTTTGTCCATCCCGGCGCCGGTGCCGGCGCCTGAGCACCCGCATACGAACCCTGGTAGCGCACCGACGTCGACACGTTGGGTCCTGGCGAAACCCGGTGTGCGTTCCCGTGCCCGTGCCCCGCATAATAATCTCCCGACGACGCGTGTTGCTGCCCGTATTCGTACGGCGATCCCCCACCCGAGGACGCGTACGATGCGGCGTGCGTCAGGGGCGGGGGAGCGGCTACTTGGGATGTCGGCTGACCCGAACCGCTCGGATAGTAGGCGTGTGAGTGTGGGTGGGGTGATGACGACGATGGCGGGGTGTCGTAATATCCGGCGCTCCCACCTGCTCCAGGGCCATTGGTGCTGCCATTGGTGTTGGTGTTCACGTTTGCGTTTGCATTCCCACCGGCGTCATAGCGTGTGTACGATCCAGGGTACGCCGATCCGGGGAACTGGGAACGTGTCGGAGACGAGTATTGTCCCTGCGGTGCATGATGGGAAGTCTGCGCGTGCGAGTGCGATCCTGTAGAGGCTGGATGCGCGTAGCTCGCTGATGTCTGCTGAGGTTGGGCGTAACCATGGTGTTGGTGTTGGTGTTGTCCGTCTTGGAGTGGTTGTACGCCCTCGTATTGTGCACTAAACGGCGCACGTGTAGGGTGCACGTGCACTTCCGTATGGGTCTGGTTCTGGGCAGGTTGATGAGCATTGTACGGCGTCCGAGAAGGTGGCTGAGAAGACTCGTAACCTCCCCGGGGATCATACGATCCACGCGTGGGCTGATGCTGAGCATGTTCGAACCCCGCTCTTCCGCCGCCGGAGCCATTTTCATAGCCACCCCTTGCGCCACCGGTATCATATGCTCCCCTACCGCTGGCACTCGTACCACCTATACCTTCATACCCTGCGCCGCCGCCACCCCCAACAGGACGCTGTGGATCGTATTGCGGACCTCGGATAACCGCCGGCTCGTAATCATAGCTGAGTCGGTCGTACATCCCGCTCACGCTCGATGAAGACGAGGGATAAGAAGAGGACGTGATTGAAGACGACGAGAGAGTCTGAGGAGCACTTCTTCGTACTACCGCTCCTGCGCTGACAGTAGATCCCGATCCCGAAGGTTCGGCACCTGCAGGCAAGAGTTGGCCGTTGACGCCGACGTTCATGCCCACGCCGATCGTCTGAGGTCCATGTGCGTGCGTGTGTGCGTGCGTATGCGAAAGCGTGCCCGTCGCGGAAAGCTCAATTCCGCCCGGTGTGGCACTCGCCACGCCCAACATCGGATCCAGCGCCGAGGAGGAGGCTGGCCAGGCCGGCAGACCTGCCCGTGCGATGGAGGACTGTCCTTGATTGTTCGCCGAGATGGGTGTGTGGGCTGACATGGGATCACTGCAGCTTGTCGAAGACCCCGACAGGTTGAGTGGTCCAGTCAGTGTGCCGTGCCGTGCACGTTTGACGACGGCTGGGCTGGAACCAGAAGTAGCGCTGTTGGAGGCCGACTGAGAAGAAAGAGACGCATGAGACTGTTGGGCCTGAGACTCCTCCTCGACCTGGTCTTGTTCTAGTTTGCGTGAGTCGCCGGTGCTGGTTAAACCGTCATCGGATGGTTGGGCGAGTGCTGCGATGGGGCGTTTGCGCACGCGAATGTCTTTGCGGATGCGTATTTTGATGCCTTGATCAGCAAGGGAGCAAGAGAGGGGAGTGGACTCTGCGTTTTCGGGGGGAGGCACGGACGCCGTCGGAGACGAAAAAGATAAAAGGTTCCGGAAACCGCGCAAATGAAAGGACGGAACGAGGACAAAGGGAATGAGATAAGTGAGATAAGACGAAAAACAAGGTCATTGGAGTAGGAGAGCTAACCTTCCATGCCTGGAAACTTTTTTGCTGTGTAAACGTAAAACGCAGCGGAATAAATAGATTTGCAGTGACGAACGGTGTTGCTAAGGGGCTAGATAAGAGTGGAGTGTCCAGGGTACGACAGGGAAACGCACCCGACGACCTCAAAGAGGCTGAGTTTGAGACGATAGCTGCCTTCAGTGCGGACGCTGAGGTCCGGGAATACAAAAAAGCCAGCGTCTTCGTTGCGATTTTCGGTATCTTTGAGATGGTATAGGGATGAAACGACTGATCCGGTGGTACACCGTGTTTTGCCGTCCTGTTTTGGAGGTGAAAAGAAGCCGGCGGGTGAGTAGGATGCTGGACGGACCTTGAGCCAATGTAATTCGGTGTCGTCGTCGGGCTTGGCGAGACTGGCGAACATGAAGTAGTATGGGTTCTGGAGGAAGCTGTGGGCGTAGTTAGGATCGGCGTCATCGACGTCTGGGTTCGCGGGGGACGGGGGCTGGCGGGTATTTGGGTCGACGACACGGAGCTGGATGATAGGCGGGGGGTCGATGGGACGGCGGTCGGCTAGGAGCGTGTGAGCGGGATACACGTGCGAAGCGAGCGCAAGGCTGACCACCAACGCCGCACATGCGGGCCTGCTTTGGCTCCTGCCTGACGGTGAGGTCGTACTCTCTGTCGAGGATTATCAGATGGAAAACGTGGGCAAGTCACATCTCCGAGCACTCACAGTCTGTCTCTCTCATACACCGACCGGTCTCGTTCGTACGGATACGCTGTTGGAACGGTGCCATAGTTTGCGTTGGCATCCATCAATGCGACGAGGCTGATCGATTCCTGGCTGCTCGTGTTGACCTCCCCTGGCAAATACAACTCCCACACTGTCACCAACCACGTGATCCTCCTCCCTCTGACGTCGGCACCTAACCCGCCTCGGTAAGCCGCCACCCTAGTGTTTAACTCTTACTAGTGTCCATGACGTAGGACCTGACATTCACCGTACTGGCAGGCTAATTTTCGAAGTCGATCTTTCTATGTGGGACGGCGAAAACAATTTACGTAGATTTCCCGTGGTTTGAGGGCATGTCAATACTCACGGCCAGGCATGAATACGACAAGTGTTCGGTTCTCAAACAATCGGTACTCCCATTACGTGGTACTCTTGCCGACATGGGATCTGTTGTTGCTAAGCCACCTTCTGCAGTATATAGAAAGGTCTACTGAACTTTGCTAGGTCTGTGACGAAAGCAATCTGACACTACGACACGAACAATGGCCAACATCCGATAACAGTGCCTACGTGAAACGCGCAGGGTTCATAATCGATTGGGGTTATGCACAGGACCAGGAAGCTGCAGCCCAGGAGCCGACACGTTCTTCAGGATGGATGATTGTGACTGTTCCCACCACAGGCAATTGCAGGTTGTGAAATCGTGACGCGTCCTGTTAGGGCGTCATTGCCTTCTCCGCGAGCGAATTTCTCGGCGAGGGACGACACGTGCGTCAAGGAATCCGACATGACCTAGAATCGATATCCTGGGTCATGCTTCATCAATTTAGACGGACCCTTCAACAAGCGTCGCCTGTGGTATGAAACGCAACGAGTGCCCTGTGCCCGACTCCGCACTCATGTAGTGCCGATGATTCTTGATTGGAACATACGGTATGATATCAGATTTCGACAAATTTTTGTCTCCATATTGGGGTGGCGGTCATCCTGGTGAGTCTTTGAGGACGGCATGATGAAACTAGCAGGATTACTTAAAGAGCAAGACAAGTCTAATTCCGTCTCCGGTTCAGCCGTCGAATCGTTCATTGAAAAATCTCTCAACGTTATGCGACATCCGCAACGACATACCAGCTGAGGAAGACTGCACGTTCGAGGACGCCATCCAAGAGGCTCGCTTAGCCTTGGTCATGACGCTGGCACACCCCCACGCTAGGAAGGAGCGTAACCGTTGACACGTCAGCAGTACTCAAATGCCACGCTACTGAAGACACTGCAACTGGTGATTCTACCAAGGCAAACCGAAGGAAGCAAGTAAAATCAATATCAATCCAACTCCAAGTGACCGCCTCAGTGTGGTCCAGATGAGCAGCATCCCCACCCTTTTAGAGAAATCCGTCTTTATATCGCTTTCAGGATTCCTGCCGCAACAAAATTTGTTGTTCACTCTTCTTCAGCCATCGAATACCTGCTACAAGATCTCCCCGTATCTCCAGCCCGTCACTGCCAAATCACTTCCCACTTCCCGTCCATCCGAACCCCAGGTCCATTCTAATTATAATGATCGCCCGCTCAAGTCAGACCCCGAGTCACCCATCCTTCATTCCACTTGAATACAAAGACAGTCTATGGGAGTTGCAGCACGATCGAAGAGGGCCTTATTTTCCTGACGGGCAGCCTTCTTTCCTACCCTCCACGAACAGCGGTGTTTTCACTTTAGTCGATCGCCCCAGTGGACGAACTGTTTTATAGAGAAACCTTTTAGCGCAGTATCGAACATGGTTCCAGTTACCCATCCAACGCCCACATGCCCGAAGCAATGTCATCACGTCAAATCATCATCAGGACTCGAACTACTCGACTAAATGACTTCCGTCAAGCGACCTGACGCTTCTCTTCTACGCCTTTTCCGACGTACACCAGCTTTCAGCACGTTTCCTGCCTCGAGCTCCGCCGCGCGTAGCAGTCGCCCATGTAGTCAGTCCAGAAAACAAGGCACTGATGACACCGTGGTCAGCAGCATTGCCAGCAGCGATACCCTGTTATACCATGCACTCACGATCTGCATTACGTGTGCGGGTTTGACCGTACGTCGCTGTTCACGGCGGCGCGTTCTGTCGTTCTGACCTTTCTTTCTTTGGACAGCCATTCTCGGTACCGCGGGTGGATCAACGTTTCTGGTGAACATGGTGGAGAGAGGAGAGCTAAGTGACACGTTATGTTTGCACTGTTTCCTCTCGAATATATCCCGTAGATTCGTACTACATACGTAGTCACTTCCTCCGTCGTCGCGGTCACACATTCGTGTGTGCCCCGCTCAGTGCCAAACAACGACCTCGCCCAGGCACTACCATCTTGCCAATTTACCGTAACTTTAAGTGTGAAGTTCAAGTTGAAGACCATTCGCAATCCCCTCTCCGTCATTCTTGCACGAGTCGACCAATTTTCTGCTACCATTTCTTTCCTCGCCATCCGATTTCCAATGCCATATTCCGAGTTCGTATTCAATCCAACATGGCTCCAAGATGAGGCTCACTGGCCATCACCCAACTCCAGGAAAATGTACTAGTTAAAAGTTTTATTACCCCACGGTCGATTGTTCGCCCCCTTTCGGAGTCGCAGCTAAAACATGCAAGGACCTATTCTGAAGCATCGCAGTAAGCGAGTTGGCGGGGATCGGATGCAGGAATTTATCTTCTTCAGGTCTGCAGGCTGGGAAGTCTATTTCAGACACTGACGAAGCCTGGATGACTTGGAGGAGCCCTCTAGCATCTAAACTGCATGAGTCTTGAAGAACTCCGCAACCTGGTAGTTGAGACACTAAATTTTTCGAGGCGGCCAATAAGGATGTTTTTGAGACAGTGATGGAAGCAAAGAGGGCGCACAAACCAAGGTGGTAGCGATGAGGTTGGCGATGCAAATGGTGACCCTGTCGAACCAGGTCTGACATGCAGCCGGGCATCTCTTACCGCGAGGAAATATTTTGAAGAATGGGATGATCCATTTGCACGGAAGGTGGAGGAGATAATAAATCTGTTCGGGCGCGAGACATGAGTTCTTGGCACAGAACAAGGGCGACAGCAAAATTCGTTTTTTTTTCGTGTATAATTTAGAAAACAATAGATACATGTGCGTCGTTAATCAACTCATTTTGGCTGGACCCCGGTAGGGGTATACGTTATAAAGGAGTCGACTGTATCACGAATGTACCTGATTCTAGACCCTTAATTCATGTTCAGGACCGGCAACAAGAATGCCTGCCAGTGAGAAATGATGATGGGCTCTAGCTTCCGAACGTACACACCACACATGCATTGTATTTATGTATATATCAATGACCTGGGCCGTTCCCATTGACATCCATATCGCCAGATTCGCCACTAGACATGCGCTCGTGCTTGGTTTTCTGCTTGACTCTCCGTTTCTAGCCTCCAAGCAAACGGTGAAGAATCAGATTCGTACAATATCGTTATCTTCGAGTATGGACGTTGATAAATCGTTGATATAGTTACACAAATCGAGTCATCGTACAACATTACAGAGGGGGCATACAAGTGGTAAAGGAAAAGAGAAGAAATTAGAGATACAAAACGCAGACTAATACATCTTTTCAAATACTGTGGCGTGAAGGGTCGATGGAAAACGACGATGGATCAAACTTTTCCAGCCACTTCGTCTCGCGTCTCTCTGCCTTAGTCGTCCAGTTGACTGTTTTCCTCGCTAGTGGTTGCTGAGGTATATAGACCCTCTGCCTCGGGGTTCTGGAACAAAATGAACTTTTTGATGCCATACGGGATCTGCCGTAGTCCATATGCGGCGTGTACCCGTGCCGGCACCGCAAAGACTTGGTCCAGTTCCTCGAGCGTCTTGCCCTTGGTCTCGCGCACGAACAGCAGAATGAGCACCCAGAGGATGCAACACCACGCAGCGTACCACCCAAACGCGCCTTGAGGCTTGAAGGCCAACACGAGGGATGGCCACGTTATTGAAAGCACAAAGTTCCAGAACCACGTCGTCGCTGTTGCAAACGACATGCCGATATCGCGGATGTAGAGCGGGAACGCTTCGGCGGAGTATGTAAACGGAACAGGGCCCTCGCCTGGCGAGTAAAAGACTGCAAAGAGATCTGAAACGCAGAATTAGAGGGGACGAGCAGAAATACGCGCGGTGAGACCTACAGATTCCGACGGAGATCCAGCAATACGACCCTGCTCGAACCCATCCCAGAAAGAAAACCCAGTAATGAGCAAACAAATCGCCATACATGGGAAGGTGAAGAGCAAGAGGTTTCGACGACCAAAGGTGTCGATCTGATATTCATCGGATGAATGAAAAGGCGGGTAAAAGGGCCTCCTCGATTCTCACCGTGAAAACGGCCGGAAATGCAAATAACCAGTTCAAAGCTCCGAAACCAAGGGATGATGCCAGCGCAGCAGTTTGAGAGAAACCGGACTTCAGGAAGATGTTGGAAGAGTAGTAGGCTGTGTGGTTACATATTGAGCGCAGACAAAAACGTGACGAAACAAAAAGATACTATACCAATGACGTTGACACCACAGAATTGTTGACCAAACATGACAATCCAACTCGCGAGCGCTGCATTGCGATTCCGGGGAATCGTAAACATTTCAACAAAGAGGTTCCTCCCTCTTTTCATCTCGTTCTCGGCTTCGAGCAAGATATGAATGTAGTAGAGATCTCTGGCGGCTTGAACCCGAGATAAACGAAGACGACAGAGTTCATTGAAGGCGGATTCATAGCGACCCTTGCCGATCAGCCAACGAGGCGACTCAGGTGCAAATAGCACTTGACAGCAAACGATCAAGCCTGGAATACCTGCCGATCCAAGCATCAGTCGCCAGTTCAAGCCCGTGACACCAGGCGTGTTCGGGATGAAGAAAAACACCAAGTCGATCAGGTCACCAAGAAAGATACCAAATGCAGTCCACATCTGCCACATCATGACAAGTGCGCCACGTATCGGGGCTGGGGAGCACTCTGCGGCGTAAACGGGAACAGTGGCAGATTTCGGGCCAATTCCAAATCCGAGGAAAAATCGGGCGATGAAAAGATGCCACCATGTGTTCGTCAGGCCGGACCAAATGCAAGTGAGGAAGGATATCATGCAAGTGATGAAAATGGTCTTTTTGCGGCCAAGCCATTGGTTCAGAGGTTCTGTAAGCCAACATGAGACGACTGCGCAACAGCTGCGTACACGATCAATCAAGGACCGGTAAACTTTAAGTTGTGACAACGTACAGATATGGCGCTGAGTTTATAAGCCCGATCAGCCATTGGTCGTGCTCTAAATCAATGGCATGAAACCGGACGGTAACCAGAAGATCTAGAAACAAGGGTGCTCACTGCTTTGTGAATCACCAATCCCGAATTTTGCTGGATATACAATTTGGGCACCATTTATCGCGGCTTGGTCCATGCCTTGTACAGCAGCGGCGAGGGACGCCATCACACACATCTGCAAATAGAAGATGAGAACGGCGGCGAATGCATGTGGCTTAATGACTAACGTAGTAGAGAGTTCCAGTCTGCTTCCATTTGTTAGTCACTTCCTCGGTAAGGATCCTTCTATCTTCCTCGGTGAAGATGTCCAGACGGTTGTACGCTATAATATGAGGGGCAGGAGCGGACACTATTCCTTAGCGCTATGAAAAAAACAATACCATCGGGATCCTGGGCGATGAGTGCACCCTTCTGTAAATCGGGAAGAATGTGTGTCAGGTCACGCTCTTTAGCAAACACCTCCGCATCAGACAAGAGCTTGTCATAGGGAATACCCTTCAACGGGTTTAACAACTTGGAATCGACGTTACTGTATCATCGCAGCCAGCGAAGAGTCAGCAGGACGGACAGAAGGAATAGAAAAGGCGCACGCAACTGCCCTTGTCTCGGCGTCGAGCTTTGGGTGGTGGTGGTGGTGGTGTTGCTCTACCCGGGCATCCTGCCTGATCTCTTCGTCCTTCGACATGGTCTTGATCGTGGGGGTTCACTGCAGAGGGGAAATGTGCACGAGGTGGGGTAATATATAGCGGTGAAATCAAGCGGGCCTAGGCTGTGTGAGTAACAGCTGGATGACAACCAGCATACCACTAAGTTTAACTACCATCGGGAGGGCCACATCCAAATCAGGGGACCGGCCATGGGATCATGCTGTGATGCCGTTATACATTCGGCGCTTGGCTGAAAAACCGCGCTGCGTAGGAACAGCCTCATAACGAGGGGAAAAAAATGGGGCTCCACCTCAAGTCCAAGTCTCTGGTGCGACAACTAAATAACTGTCAAAATTAAATAAGAAATTAATTTGTGACATGTATGAGACTGGTAACTGGTTAGTTCAAGAATTGTATGGTATGTAGATGAACACGGTCCTCACCGACACCGGAGCTAAACCGCTGAGGGAGCCTCGGGCAAGAGTGAACAATATTTCTTACCACTATAAATTGCTGGCATAGTTGTCATTCTGCGTTAAGATTCCGGAGATGGCGTTTAGGGCTCACTGTTGACGGGACTAACACGCACCAAACAGCTGCAAGATTTGCTCTCGGGCTAAATCATTTCCCATATCTCTTTCAAGATAAAGTAGT